>JAQBSW010002571.1:0-100573 GCA_029291075.1 Eudiplozoon nipponicum | reverse complement strand
GTTCGCACATTATATGCGCCTACGTTAAAACCTAACTTAGGCTTAATGAATGATCGTCTACTAGAACCATTTTCGATATTTGGTACACTTTTCATTCGATCTGTGCATGTTACAAATTGTGCTAAATGCGAATTAAAATCTAACTCGAGGCTGAACACGATGTAGGACAAACGTATCCAATCAGGCGCATGCCAACGATGAAAGTAAGACTAGCTAAAACCTGTGTATTGTCAGGCTGGAAATTTATATAAGTAAACGAACATTGGTTGCGCGGGCGGTGATATTAATTAATTTAATCAAGGATGCGATCTTGATATAAACACCTGACTCATTAAATACATAAAATTGTGCGTATAAACTACGATATGTATATAGTAGAAAATGTAATTCATCTAATAGACCGGTTTAGTTCTTATTGGACACTCATCACGTACTGGCCAGAATTTGCCGCGGTCAGGGCTCGAACCTGGGCACGTCTGCCTCTTAACATGCATTTTTACTTACAGTAACATAATACTTGGATTTTAATCCTGATCCAGAACACACACGTAGCATTATCATAATTAAGAATGGATGAAAGTATTTGATTGCAGGAAGACAATTAAAAGAATAATTACCGGTTAAACTGGTACCAGGAGCCAAAACGTTGCCGATGGCAATCGCATTTTGCTGATTCACACACAGTCCACTTGAAGACAAAGCTCCGTTTGTCAAATCCTCACTAAAACAACCGCCACCACTTTCCGCAGATCCACCGTTGAAATCTTCAACCTTGGAAGAGTGCACGTTGTTCGAAATCAACGGTACACACCCGCCAATCAAAGACGGATGAACGGCAGACGCGAATGCATTAACAGTGCTCTGAGCAAATGGAAACACAGAGGATGAGTTGATTGCATTGCCTGTCGCCAAAGGAATATGCTGTTCATAGCAAAGAAATGTCTGCCCGTCCGAGGCACTTGCCATGCGCTTAGCACCCACAGGTCTCGGGCAATCCAACGTTGGCCAACACACCTGCAACTGTTCATATTGTGTTTCAAGTGGATTACTTGAACGTTTTGTCGAATTTTGAGTGCTATCAGAAGGAATAGTCACCATGCACCTTCTCATCGCCTCACAGTCAACACCTGCGCCAACGTGGCAAACTGATTTGTAAGTGGATGTGTTAGGCTCACGCGAATCTAATATAATGGCATTGTTGTTCGCATTAAGTGAACTATTTTCAGCGGAGCCTGAAGGATACGATGAATGAAAGATCTCGCCAGACAAGTGCTGATGCTGTAAGTTGGAGGCTACCCTACCAGATCCGATAAGACCGTAATTTCCCAGAACCTAGACAATATCAACAAGTAGTCATCATTAACTAAAAAATAAGCACATTGCTAAAAATAACAAAAAAAATAGAACTTGATTGTGGATCAACGCCTTACAAATAAAGTCGCACCATCTCCAAATGAGGTCACTGGTAGATCATCGGGGCTCGGTGCTTTATAGTGTATAAGAAAAAAGGTTGAATCCAGCATTTTAAACCGAGAGCAGTGAATTAACTGGGTTAGAAACGACGTATACATCGGATTGCTACGAAGAATTGGTCTATTATCCACGATAACAGCCAGCACTTAGATAACTTTGTGAACTAATATATGCATCTGGTTTTCAGCAGGACGTGAGGAGGCATCATTCGTGAGCAAAAGTTACGAGTCGATTACTGATTTCCAAAAACCATCGATCCTTGATGTGGAACGTCGATTTCGTTGTTTCAGCCAATTTCTCATTTCCACTACAGCACCAGAATGCTTTTCTTTATGAGGCGGATGGTTGTACCCCTTTGTTACCGCGGCAAGATTCATGACACCATTGCCGGTACGAGAATACAGAGCGCACCGATCTACTAGCCGTAAATTCAAAGCCACGATCCAAACAAGAAACCATAACAAAATTAATTTCAAACCATAAAGCGCGTAAAAGGACAAGTGCGATCTTTACATTATCCTTCCCTCCGTCCCCGACAATCTCTGCGCTCAGGCTTATGGTGTTCATCATCCTGGGACAGCACACCATTCAACTTATGGAAATCGTTTAATGTCGGATGATAAGTACGCTGAATGAGCATTACATTTTTCATGCATATGTGTGAATGTGCATATCTATGCAGGCATGCCGTCATGCTTGTATGTATGTATGTATGTATGCATGCATTCATGTAGTTGTACATGTATACATGTATGTAGTTGTTCATTTATGTATGTATGTATTTATTTATATGTATGCATGTGTGTATGTACTTACGTATGCATGTATCTGTGTATGTATGTATGTATGCATGTATATATGTAGTTGTGCATGTATGTATGTATGTGTGTTTGTACGTATGTATGCATGTATGCATGCATGTATATATATATATATATATATATATATATATATATATATATGTATGTATGTATGTATGTATGTATATGTATGTATGTATGTATGTATGCATGTTTGTATGTGCGTTGTGTGTATTTATAAATAAATACGTGCAAGAAAATAAGGATCTAGTTGCTTTGGGTATATTTATCGGGAAAGCACACAGAAGTGAGGTAAACTACCTCCCTACACAACGCGTTTATGGTCAGGTGAGCAGTAAGGCAAGGCATCATTGGTAATACAATTTCCTTGAGGTTTTATCTGTATCACGTCATAAACACAACCAAGCCCCTCCGCTAACTCTGCCCAACTAAAAAGGAAAGTTACGAATTTGATTCTAGTAGATATCTGCAACAAGATCGCCACTAAGCTCGACTCGATGATATATCACTTACGGTTTCCAACAAAGAACTACGATGCACACGAGTGGGCCTTATACTGTCCAATCTTAATGTAAATCTGCTCCCCTTAGTTCTTGCGCCAATCTGGCGTTTGGCAAGAGACTAATCTTCTACTGGGCAATCGAATTTGGAAAATACGTAAAACGTGACCGAACCAACGTAGTTGATGCAGCCTTATGTGTTTCTCTAACGAGGAGCACTTGTTGGCCGATCCCAAAATAAGTCTACGGATTTCAGTGTTTCGTTATTCGTTGCTGGTAACGATGGTCGGATGCCTATAAGCGTCTAAAATAATTAATTCCAGAGGACCAAGTCTGGCTAGCGTATAACACAGAAGCAATGCAAAAACAACCATTAAGGAAGAGTGAAATTCGCGCATTCCTCCATAAATGGTGATGGTTTTAGGAATACACTCTAGCTTTTCTGATTCTCATACTCACCTCGTAAGACGCATTGCCTGAGCTATTGATAGAGCTGCCAAGCTGCGTAAACCTGTCAACTATATCCAGATCTTGAATCTGTATTAGCAGAGTTGGAATGAGTGGTGGGTGATCGTGTAAAAGTATTTTACATTTAGAGGGTACAAATTTCATACCGAAAGAAGGAACGTCTGCTAATCTAATCAGGATAGCCTAAGCATAATTCAGTATGTGATTCACACGAAGCGCTAACACGGCATAAGATTGTCCAAACAAATAACGCAGATACGACTTGAGCCAAGCTTATAATACAATGGATATCACACGAATTACGAGTGTTTTTTTTAAGATGGGAATGAAGGTCGATCCATTCAATATACTACGAAAAATTTTAGCCAATGCATCAGAAATTATATTGCCACTATTCTCAAATCTTCGGGGCTTGAAGATTTGCGATGTTTAAGAGACAAGATTGCATGCCATATTTCTAACTCTGATGGTTGTTCGAGACTAACATTCCACTTTGTTGATACAGGCCTACTTTCGGAGATCGAGACTGTCGCAGGTGCCAATGAAAATGGATTTTTGAAGTGTTCGAGCCCTGTCTGCGGCAAATTCTGGACAGTACATGACGGGTTCCCGATAAAGACGAAACCGGTCTACTGGATGAATTGCCTTTTCTACACTACACAATTCTTAGTTTAAACTGACATATGTAAGTAATTAATGGACCAGGCGCTTATATCACGATCGCAACGTTGATTATACTAATCGATCAAGACGGCTTATTTATCGGTTATTAAATTGTTGTTGCTATATTTTTTAGATTCACTAATTTTTAATTTTACCCGGCCTCTTGCACAAATAAAATTGAGAAAATATCGGCTATTACCTGATACGAACGCTTTTTACATCTCCGGCATTTCTGGTCCAAAAAGATTTAAGCTCGACTTTTAGACTGCATTTAAGTTGGCGTCTTAAATTTCTACGAGTATTATTATGACCCGAGCTAGGCGGAATTTGGCGACTTGTTTCGAGTATCTCCATAGGTTTTACAGAGAGCCAATGATTATTTCTGCGGAGGCCTGCTATGTCACATACAGTAGTACCTGCATTGTGCATAGTGGAACTCATCTTGGAACAAAGTAAATTCAGATTTTCACCATCAAGATCAGCTAGCTTAGACTTTAAAATATCTTCATATTTTTGCAGGAAGGATGGTTGTTCAAGTTTGCCTATATCTATTTGTGGTTTATTCTTATTTATTTTCCAGGTAAATTTTAATGCGAATCTACAACGGATAAGTGCATGCTCCGAGTCGATATAAATGTTCTAAAAAGAACGGAAATCCTGGATGCAATCGCGCCATCAATAACTAATTGATAAACGATCTATTTGAGTCCAAAGTTGTCCGGGGGCTGGAAAATGCCATGTGGCTCAACGCCTTACACTACGTCTGCAGTTTGTGCTACTTAAATATAAGTTCCACGAAACTATCCAACAGCCGTTCACCATTATCGTTGCGCGTCGAGCTTAAAGTGTATCTTCCACCTAAATGAAATTCTGTGTTACTTAAGCGCCCAACTTGAGCATTCATGTCATCCATAACCAAAACTATATCTGAACTTCTTGCTCTACTTAATAAAAAGCTTAGGTCGGATTAAATTCTTCCTTGCTGTCGCCTGTGCAACAATCAATGTGAGCATATGCAGATACAACGAAATGGCAATGTTGATTACGGTTTCTGGAATTGATTTCAGAAGAAGTATTTAAACGTGCCGCACAAATTCGGCTGTATAAAGAAACCAATTCGGCAATAAAAGCTTCAGCTCGTGAGCTAAGGACAAAACAGGCGCCAAATTTAGCGGCTGAAGAAACTCCGTCGGACCAGAGGTTCGATGCCAACAATGGGTAGAAAGGGAGGGCGAAACCAGCTCTGTAATGCTCGTAGGATCTTGTATTCTGTTTTTAGATACGTAACATAAAACTATTTCTAATTAATCCAACGTATGTGAAAGAGCTTCTTGTCTTCCTATCCTGGGCGACGGCCGATGCGGTATGGTTTGAATAGGGTTATTATTGTTCACGATTATATGCAGGCTGTGAGAGACCACTAGAACGCCCATTCATAACGAGGATGGTTTGTGTTCAGAATTTTCCTTCGCTTGGCTTATCTGCCGACCAAGGCTGAGAAGCACTGTCTGTCAAGATGCCAATGGCCAAAGTTTCCTTAAGTAGCCACAAAGGGCCCTTCGCGTCTGGCTTGCTTACTCTCATTCCCACAACTACCAAACAAACACTAATTGTTACGAGGCCTTACATGAAACAGGATAATGGCTGAATCCCTTTAGATCAGGAGCACGCCAATTACGGCCCTGATAAGAACCACCCACAGTAACTGTTTCTCATTATCTACGGCCTTTAACTATTTTGTAACGTCATATGGAATTTAATTGCAGCCGGGACGTTTGCAGAACCTATTTGGAATCACTTCTTACCAGCTGCTCACGATCTGCAAAAATACAACAGACACCATGCCTCTTTTCGAAGTTGTATTGATTTGAAGTCTAATGTAGCGGAAAACTAATATGTATGCCATGTTTATCACGAGTTGCGCACCTAGTAGCCAATTAGTTGTTTTTAACTAAACAGAAATTGAATGAAGCAAAGCGTGTAAGGTGTGGATGTAATTCCCGCTGGTCATCGAGTATATATTGATTTCATCCTTTTTCAATTAAATGTTCTCATTAACCGGATGACCCGCAGATGAGCGAAGCACTACTATCTCCACACAGAGTCGCTGACGCAGTTCATCACGCCCCAATAATAAATAAGACGAAATGATGAGCAAATATGTGATTCATTATTGCCGTAACTTAGTTTCACAAGCACACAAAACGTATGCATATATGTACTTTGAATATCACTCTGGCATAACATTATTCTCAATAATGGTAAAAATCCCAGAAAGCTATGTAAGTTACTACAGATGAAAAGGCAATAATTGATTTTGAATAGCAAAGCAAGCTCGCGTCAAACACAAAAAGTCTGATTTGGTATGCAAGCCGAAAGTTAAAGTAGAAAAATCTAACTGAAGTATCTCTTTACAAATATCTCTCTCACACACACACACTCTCGAAGCCCGAATTAATTGAACACATGTACATACAATATATACGCGTAGGGCCCAAAATTCAGATATGAAAACCTATTTATTCAATATATTATGCTTATATATATATATATATATATATATATATATATATATATATATATATTAATATTTCGTTTCTGGGCTATCAAATCAAAAGCACACAAAATATCTCCATATAATGGATTGTCAAAAGAAACAAATATTTAAAGTTATATGGCAATTTCTCTCCCATGCAGTCGATGTGGCCTCTTAAAGCCTGGTTTAATTAAATGTCAAATTTTGATTCCGACACTAACTCATCAACTTGATTCCATATCCTGCTGCACCTTTTAAGTTTAGCTCCACGATCGAAAAATATGTGTCATCGCTTCTCACTTGTCCCACTTTGTCGTCGATGCCATGTTCGATTAGGTCAAGGCTACGCCACACGGTGTGAACATCGATTGTGTTGCCCGATTCGATCAACCGGAATACGCTTACGATATTGATCAGTGGCGTGAGCACAAGCCCAGCTTCAGACAGCCTTTAACTTCCCTTGGAAAATATTCATGCGTGATAGTCTAAAGTTAAATGCCCTGATAATTGTTTTCACGATCGAGTTTTATTAAAGCCTAAGATTCTGCAAAATGGCGCACCAGAACAGGTGTCTTCAATGTATTCGTTAAACCGGGCTCCACAGGTACACATAACCGATTAGCTCCTGCTCATATCACGGTTCGTATTAGACTGGCTTGACAGTTCGGTGAGCAAATTTATTCCTTAGTTTAGATTTAGACCATTACCGACCCAGCGTCGAAAGATAATTGTGAAAAGAAAAATTTACAAGTCAGCCAATTATTATTGGCTGCTTTCCTGTGTGGCAGCACCAATCCACGCAGTTAAGGAACGCCTACGAAATACGTTTGCACATCCTCTGTGCCATGTTATCTTAGCAACTGTAGGGCCGGATTATATACGCCAATTGTCTAATAAAGCTAAATTCAAAACTAAAAGTGATAAAGAAAGACGGCATCTTGGAAATGCTGCTTGTCACAAGGCTGGCAATTTCTATGTTCACGAGCCATTGCAGCAAAATCATGCCATTATTACCTTACTAGGTAGTTTTAGTTCTATATAGACCGTAAAAGAACACGACTTCGTCATGCATTCTTAAAAACTACTTCTTACCTGCATGGCATCGGCTATCTTGTCGGCATCACACTCCGGATACCCAGCCGAACTTAGTTGTCGCCTAAAATGATCCACACTTGGCTCTCCAACTGGGACGGCTGGAGTGCACGGCGTCTGCTGATCACCGCATGCTCTCAACTTGAAATCGACTTCTTCAGCGATGTTGCCTGCTGTCTCACCAATCAAGGTTGGCGATACAGTTGTTAGACCAGCATTCGAAGCAATCGATTCTGCAGCAAACGAATGAGTTTTCAAGCTTGAATCGAATAGATTTATTAGGGAACCAGTTGCTGGCGTCAACTGCGTATCTATCCAGTCGTTAGTGAAATACGAGGGCACGCCACTGGCCGCAGCGCCACCTCCGCTGCTGTTCCTTGTCGACAGCTGATTGAGCGGAAACTGTTGAGAGGAGTGCAAAGGCGAGCGATTGAGTGCCGATCCATACAAAGGCGATGCGCCCGTAAGGCCTAAGCCGGCGAAATTAAGACCACTTGGCGCTAGGAAACCCGGACCACCGCACAAATTCATGCTGAGGCTGGTGGCGCCAGTTAGACGACCACTGTTCAAGGTCGTTGCGTTAATCGAATTCAGTGTTGTCGAACAGGCAGTGCCTAGACTGAGCAGTGAAGGACTACACACCGGAATCAGATCGCTAGAAGTCCACGAGCCTTTTCAGAAAACAGTAAATAAATTTATTTGCATGCAAATTCATGCTAAGTTTTAATTAAAATAGACATTATATAACGAATAGAGCTAACTACCAACAGGCATCTTTTGTTTATCAGGAATCTGGCCAAAAAATGTGTTAAATTGATAGCATCGGAAATGTATACTAACTGAACCGCCTTAAACACGAAAAAGGATGCTCAGTTACAAAAAACCATATCAATGTATACAATTAAAAAATAATTGATTGCGCGGGTGGTGGTAAAAATTCTTCAAATCAAGTTTGCGAGCTAGAAGTAAACACCAATCCCATTGTATTTAACCAGTCGTAGAACAACATGACAAACAAGTGCGCTGCGACTGGCGGTAGTTTTGTTATGTTGTTCGACGACTGGTTAAATACAATGGGGTTGGTGTTTACTTCTAGCTCGCGAACTCGATTTAAAGAATCAATGTATGCATGTCTTTGTACGTGGATTTAAAAAGTACTCTTTAGGAAAAAACACGATTTCAAGTAAAATAATTCATACTGGGTGGCATTTGCGCATGGTATAATACGAGAGTAGCCTCGACATTCATCAGGCGTTTTTGAATTCTGCCAACTCATTCGGGGAATATGACGTGAACAGATGATACAACATGGGTGTATCTGTCGCAAAAAATCTGACCATATCGCTGGTGTCATTGTTGATGTGCCTTTCTAAGGCACTGCGTTTGAGCGCAGTTAAAGCGGAAATGAAGCATAAGTATACCATGCTGGTGTAATGCTGTGCACTAGTAATAGTTATGAAACGAACGGCAGTCATCGATTGAATCATGATCTATTTGAGTTCACAACTTGCCATGTAGCGCAACGCATTAGACTACGCAAGAAGTTCATGCCACTCTAATCTGAGCAGCTATCCAACACACGTTTATCATATTTTTTCGCTCTGAGCGCATTTTGTTTGCCACTAAAACCAAACTCTGCGTCAATTAAGCGCCAACCGTCCGGATTCCTGCCACACGTAATCAGGATTATATCTGAACCTCTCGACCTACACAATATGAACCAAAATCTAAGTGCTCCTTCTGCCGTCTGCGCCGTATTCAGTGGAAGTGTAGGCAGACACAAGGAGTAGGCGACGTGGATTAAAGCCGCAGACATTGGTTTAAGAGAGCAATCTTAAGAGTGTCACACGTCTACGACTGTTGACGGATTTTACAGGTAAATTTTTAGCTCTTGAACGTATTACAGAATCTCCATCACAATATCTGGTTTGACAGAAAGCCACAGTATTAGAAGTCTGAAATTAAGAACGCGTGGATACGAATTGTGCACACAGGTCGTTGTCTAATTTTTTTAGTTTCTCTCAATTAAAATGCGCTGACGTGAAAGCCAAGCATTGGTTCAACTTGAAACACATCAATTTTTGGTCAAAACTTTATTTGGCTCCGTGATGTAATCAATATCCACCATATTCATAGCATCTACGAGAGCGTTATTATTAGATTATGAAGAGGAGGAAAGTGAAGTCGGCAGTAGCCCAGTATAGCGTCCTTCCCTGCATAAGGCGATCATTCTTGTCCTTCGCTTTTGCCGATGCAGAAAAGTTTCACCATTGTTTGCATTGTACAAGGCCATGTTTTGGATTTAAAAGAAAACTAGATCATCTATACCTGGTTGGCATAGCCTGTATTAAGTTTTTCTTCTAGACGGCCCGTAGCCATAGAAATGTTCGGCCTAGCGATGGGCGGCCACAAACTAGTCAACCCAGTACTAGTAGCATGAATCTTGTCGGATCTAATTGGATATAGCTATTATCGCGTTTAATACGAAGCCTAGAGTTTTTTATAACTACTTAGTGTTAAATTGGTAGTAATTGAATGAGAGCAAGCGTGCCAGACGCGAAGGTCAGGTTTTAGCTACTGAAAGAAGCTATGGCCACTGGCATCTGGGCAGATAGTGCTCATCAGCCTTGGGTGGCAGACTATCTAAGCCAAGAGAAACTCCGAATACAAACCATCCGCATTAGGAATGGGCGACCGAGTGTTCTTTTATAGACCATATATAACCATAAACAACATGAACCTTAATCCATCCATACTGCAACGGTCTTTGGCCTTTATCTGATGAGTCGCCCAGGGTGGACATCATCACCATCACTATCACCATCAACATCATCATCATCATCATGTCCAGCCATACAAAAGTCAAAAGTGACAAATTATTATAATCAAGGTTGCGGTCTTGATATAAACACCTGACCCATTAATTATATATCAAGACCGCAACCTTGATTATAGTAATTTTTATCACCACCTGCGCAACCAATGTTCGTTTAATTATATAATAGTGACTAATGTTTCACTGCCATATAACCATAAGGAGGGAAAAAAGTATATAAGTGAATTTAGATAAATTATTATTGAGATTTACGAGAGAGGGAGAGGGGTAGAGAGAGAAGGAAAACCTTGCTACTATGAGTAAATTTATCAGGATAACTCACAGAAATGAGGCAAACTAAACCTCTCCACAACACCATTATGGCCAAGTTAGCATTCGGGCAAGGCGACATCAGTAACACAGCTTCCTTGCGGATTTCACCGTATCACGTCATAAACAAACCGAACCTCGCAGCTAACTTTGCCCTACTAAGAAAAGAAAGTTACGAAGATGATTCTAGTATACATCTGCAACAAGATCGCCACTGAGCTCGATTCGATGCCATATCGCTAAGGGTTTCTAACCAAGAACTGTGATGCGCTTGAGGACCCCATCCCGGCAGACGAGTGGATCCTATACTACCCAATTTGGATGTAAGTGACTTTAATTGTGTCTGCCATGTCAAAATCTGCCCACCTTGTTTCTTACGCCAATTTGGTGCTGTATGAGAGAACAGAGCTCTATTGGGCAATCGGAATGAGGGCATACGCAAAACGTGACCGAGCCAACGAAGTTGATGGAGCCTTATTGCTTTTCTAAAGACGAGCACTTATTGTCAGATCCAAAAATACGTCTACGGATGTCAACGTTAGTTATTCGTTGTTGATAACCAACATGTGCTATACTTCTCAAACAACGATGATCGAATGCCTGTAAGCGTCTCAGATCATCAACTCTAAGAGGCCAAGTTTCACTAGCGTATAGTAAGACTGCGCGTACAGATGCATTGTAAACACGACCTTTAAGGCAAAGTGAAATATTGGCGTTTCTCCATAAATGACGAAGGTTCGAGAAAGCTACTCTAGCTTTCGCGATCCGTATTCTCACCGTATTCTCGGACATATTGCCTACGTTATTGATAGAGCTCCCAAGATATGTAAACCTGTCGACTATGTCTAGATCTTCATTCTGCAGTCGCAACGTTGGAGTGAGTGATGGGTGATCCTGTAACAGTATCTTACATTTAGAGGGTGCGAATTTAAGGGTGGATAAGCGCAATCAGATTACTACACACCCCTTTCTCTCTGATTCTGCCTCATTTCCTCTCCATCTTTTCTCAGTCTAGCAATAAAGCTCGTTTTGATGCTATGAATATGGTTGATGTTGAACAAATCATTGAGCCCAATGTCGGATGGACAAAAATAGAGCACAGTACAAGTAAACCACCATCCACTAAATCTAGGCTAGGTTGCAACATCGGTGCATATAATCTGCAATTGTTCGAATACACTGGACAACAAGAAGCACTCGTACGTAGGTATAGTCAAGTAAAAATCGATATGTCGCGTGCCTTAAACCAGAATGCAGGATTCGAAGTGCATTACAGAAATGGATGTATCATTCTTATCTAAGCCTTAATCACGCACCGGGTCACAGAACATTAAAATATAGTGAAGATATAAGTGATGGCAACAACTATCTAAAAGTCGAAAAAACGTATCGTCTTGATAGTTGGGCTGAACTCATCAACGACCAATTTTCAGTTGCACATCATGGTTCTTCGTCAGAAACTCTGCGCGCTATGGCATCGAATCGAGTTCAGTGACGCTGTTGTTGCAGACTTCTAGTAGAATTTTAACCTCTTTTTCTTACTCAACATATAGCAGCTTTATTTACAAATTGATAATCTTTCTTAGCGAAATTGAGTCTGGGCGTACTCGAGGTCGATACAAATTACCAGGTAGCTTATAAAGGTATTTGCTAAAATAATGCATCGTGCGAAAATAATCGCATTTTCGCGTGCCAGGCGCGAAGGACATCTTTTAGAGTGTCAAACATAATTCTCGTCTCCGGAAAGGAACCGATGTAAATATAGCGCTTCGTGTATTCCCGTTACTGGCTTTCGTCAAATTGTGTGCATACATGTATGACATCTAGTGAAGTTAAGGCGGAAAGTAAATGGCGACGCTCTCTCTGGCATCAGGGCATACTTCTCGTAGTCATGCGTACATTGGTCTATCAACATCTATGTCGGTGTGGCCCATCTTTAGACTAATTACCAAAGGCTTAATTAAATAGCTTATTGCAGGAAGATAGGTATTTTACCACAACATGTATGTAAATAAATCCCGCGGTAATAAAAACACATGTCCTCGATAAATAAAGTTTACACATCCTTCTTCAAGTTGCCAATCTGCATTTAAAAAATGCATTCACGTACCTCCACTCCAAAATCGACCCAATCTTTGGTGTAAAGGAGGAAGAACAGTTTGACCTTGCATTTGCACCTCGGATTGTCCGGTGGCTCGGAATGCAGCGAGAGCGGTTCCAGCAGGCTCTAGCTCACCAGAAAGCCTCGAAGCAGCTGCTCCACCAGGATATCCAGCGAAGGCGGCCATTTGCTGTGGATTTGACTGCGCTGCAATTGGAGTGAAATATGGATGCGCTCTTGGCAGCGTCTGAACGTGCGGTTGATGCTGTGGCTGATGTTGATGATGATGATAAGCAGCTAAACTAGGATGCTGCTGAAGCTGTTGCAACTGCTCCAATTGAATATTCACATGTGGCACGAATGCATCTCGAGAATTCATACTGGATGGGTTGATGCCTATGGGCAAATTCCGCAATGCTTTACAGTCTTCCGGAGGAATAGTCGCTAAGGCAGTGTTCGCAATGCTTTCTGCGGACAAATTTCCATACACTGCAGTCCCTGTCACAAAGGACACGGCACTTGATTGCTCAGTGAGCGGCAGTTGGCAGGCGTAGCCATCAAGCGTTGCCTAGGCACAAAAAATATTCTGCATATAGCATGCCTCAAAATTTATTAATTTTTAATAACATTTAAGAAATAAAACGGTGCAAAATATCCATTTAAGTGTAGTTACCGATTGTCCGAGTTTCGCCGCACTTGAAAGAGCAGCAAAATATGCAAAAATAGCCCTGAAAAGGCCCGGATGGTTATGATGAAGAGAGTAATCGGAAAATAAGTTGGCTTGGCAACAATAATTTTCATAATGTGGTCAGCTAGCCGAATATACTCACGTCAGACCAAATCCAAACATATCGCCTCAGGTAAACCGTTGTTGACATTCTAATATTCAATTTCAAATCGAGCTATAAGATGGGTAACAAGATTAACAAACCAATTCAGAGTTTGTGTGAATTTAATCAATCCATGCATATTGCTTCAGTTCTGCCGATTTCAACAAATATCGCATTATAAACGAGACTAAAACAGAAGGCGATAACAAACAAGTCACCTTTAAAAGCGTATCTTATGCCACGTATAGACATTAAATTAAATAGTTATGGCAGAATATGATTATGTATATTGATAGTAAGTATACTGTTGGTCGACAATGACGATGCTAAGAAAAGGTAGATAGCCGATTATGGCTGCATGCGCCTCGACAGCACTGTACGCCGATAAGCGTCAGGAGGCGTTACTCGGAAGCAAAAGAAACAACCAGACCAGGGCTATCACAGCAATATTTAATTTGCTCTCACAACCCTAGCAAGCAAAGAAGCGCCATTTATGCTGGCTGGAGCAACGTCAGTGAATGCCGAGTACACACTCTACGCGTCCGGTTACCAAGTTAAACACGATGATTTGCTGGAATTGCAGAAGAAGTGGGCAAACAATCTCGTGGCTAGAAACTTTTTCTAGATGTCAACCAATTGATCACTCAGCAACGTTTGCTCAACAGACCAAATTAATTGAATGAGCAAAAATGTGCGCTAATCTAGGGCCAAACAGAGTCTATAGCGAGGTTTGATTATTTCTGCAATACCGATAATCGTTCTTTTTACTACCCATCGTACGGGAGACCTAAGTCTTCGTTTATGTTCATACACCTGTATTTATTAATTATTAAAGTCTAAATGTTAGTCATAATCCAAATCTCTTTTTTTGTATATACAATCGCACTGTGCCATAATTTTACTGCTTCCATCAGGTGTTAAGGCATGCCAGCCGTTCTTCGTCCATAACACAGCACGAGTCTTTAGTACCCTCGCAGGCACTTTACTAGACGTGGTTGCCGACTGCAAAGTCTACATTCACTCGCGATGACATAATAATCGGTTATTCTCGAATGAGAGATTTAAATGATTTTATAAATCTTTTTCTATATATATATATATATATATATATATATATATATATATATATATATATATATATATATATGTTTATAGTGTGTGTGTGTGTGTGTGCGTGTGTGCGAAAGCTACAAACAGTTTATGTTCGTGATTGCATAGAAATTGTGCAGCCGAAATTTCCAGTCAAGTAAAATTTATGCGAGTCTCCTAGAGGTGAGAGCCGCATATCTTACTTTGCTTTCCATATATATTCCATTCAGTTTGATCCTCGATAGTCAGTTTGCCGTCGTACTCTGATGATGATCATGGAAGGTCGAAACACGACTGGCGGTAGTTTTGTTATGTTGTTCGACCACTATTTAAATAAAATGGGATTGGTGTTTACTTCAAGCTCATAAACTTGATTTAAAGATTGATAAATCTAGTTTGAAAAATGCATTTCAATACTTTTAGAAATTTAACCAAATTGATGTGAATAGTTAGATCAATGCTAATTTTAAGACATGCATAGCTCAATAAAGTGATGCGATGGATTTTGCTTTACACACGCCACAGCCGATATGCGGCGTCATGGCTGCCTAGCTCTGCGGACACACCTCTAGCAAACGTCCGTAATAGCATTTGAAAAACACTAACGCCAGACCTGCACGTAGCGTGAGTGTCTGTACTAACAGAATGGACAATGGCGAATTGTTGAGCGTTAAAAGCAAACAATTGGCTGGCCGTGTTTGTGGGAGTGAGGATCCGAGGCACCAATGAAGCCGGCCTATATCTCAGCTAGTCAGCCACAAGAAAGAAGATAACATAAAATACTGAACTGCAAACTAGTTATTTGCTATCGTTCTGACAAAATGGTCACCTACGCAGTGCAGCGATACTTACCGTCGTTGGATTTGTGGCATCAACAAAATAGTGCTGCTGCTGCTGAGGTGGATTGTAAAGATTGGCGCCAGCAGCGGCTGTCAGTGTAACTGGAGCATACTCTGGATGCGCCGTGGTCAAATTGCCCACATTGCCAACGCCACCACCTGCCAGGCACACACTCCTTGTTTCATTGAGATTGGCGCCAAACATTGGCGCAGCGCCAACTGCCGATTTTACGAGATGCGACGATGGCGGATCAGAATAGGCTTGTGAGACAGTGAAATGATTGGCTGTTTGTTGGTTCAACTGCTGTTGAGAACCGAGAAGCTGATACTGAGTCGACAGATGCTGCTGAGGTTGGCAGGATTGTCCACAACTACCGCCGCTAGCCAAGTGGTACATAGCTGCGGTAACAAATTCAATTAAAAAAAAGAATTAATCTTCATCAACTTATCTTCCTAAACAATAGTTTACTAACGGATACCACTGAGAACGACAAAAGAAACCGAAGCCTTCACTACACCCGTCCCTTTTGAGCTAGAAATAAACTTGGTTATGCCCAGCAAAAGTTGTCGAACTCCGATGTGCATGCAAGTAACAATTACAGGCCAAGATGACATCTCTTTTAGCCAACTGATCTTCTTGGCTGAACTCTTGATATGTTTAACTAGCTCTAGTTAATTAGGCCAATGCACCCGGCCAAAACTAGCTGAACTACGGCTACTCTCTCTCTCTCTCTATTTTCACATTTATCCATAACGTGACATTACAGGTGGCATCTTGTCACAACCATTATCACCTTTAAGCATGCTGAAGAAAAATGGCATTTCAGCTAGCTCATATTTTTCAAGTGGACACCCTTGTCGGACGTCACTCCTTGTAGTGAAATTGTACCGAATATATGTTTTAAAAAGTATGCTACAAGCCAGGCAGATCTCTGCGTATATTTCGAAGCTAAAGAGGAAAAGAGACGCGAGTTGTTGCAATTTCCGCTCTACAAACATATACATAAAATACAATAATAGAAAAAAACAAATGGAGGCCCAGATCTCCCGCACGATGGTATTCAGAGTAATCAATGCCAATAAGTTAGAATTAACCAGGCCTCTTCATTAAAACATGTCTGCCATTGCACTCAATCCTCTTTTCATCCATTGAATTCTCTTTGATAGTGACAATACCGTGCGCCGTGATCAAGTGAACGACATTGCGAATAATAGTATCTAGCCAAGAAATGACTGATCTACCACTCGTGAGGTTCCAGCCAACCACCTCAGTTCCATAACAAGGTTCGATGATAATGGAATCTCGAAGAACAGCAGCATAAAACTGGTCGGTGCCTCAACTTTGACGCTCAGCTGTAAATACCTTAAACTAAATTGAGCTAATACATCGACTACCACAGCTATTCAGACGACGGCAATTAAAGTGTATCTCAATCGCCGAATCATAAAGTATGATTGACAAAATGTTTATCTTGAAGACCGCGGACTTGGTGCTCGGTTAAATAGACAGGCGACTCTAAAGTAGTTTGCACGATTTTTCAGAAGCAGCAGCTGATAATATGATAAGTCTAGAAATCTCAACAGAGGCCGATCCGTCTTTCGTCACCAAAGATGATAGATAGACTAACTCCTGGACGACTGCGGTAGGGCGCTATTTCGCTTTATCTCCGCTTGCGGATCAAATTTGGCTTTTACGACAGTTTTTAAGCGTTTAGATCAAGATCGTAACGAGTAGAGTTATTGAGCACAGTTAATGCTTCTCTGAAGCTCTTCGTTATCTGCAATCAGAACAGCATTGTCAGTGTATTCGAGGTTACCAAGCCGGTCACCACCACCGATCGACACTCTGATAAATGGTGCAGCAACATCAGCAAAGACTGCAGCGACAACGTAAATAAACAAGACGAGAGAAAATAAATATTCTTTTCAAACGCCGGAGGCAACAAAAAAGCTACAGAGGGTCACTTGCTGGTCAACCGAACACATTCGTCCAGGACGGCATCACTCACCATAGCTCTTCATAAGCTTTCACGCGAGGTAGAATTGAGAGAATCTTAGTAAAATAGGAAGACAACAGTAGTAGACTGCCAAAATCGGCGGCGCAACCACAGAGTGAGGCGAAATACATAAATTTGGTCCACACCTCCATTCCTACCCAAGTTGGCCTCACTCCTCGCGAATCCTTCAGAGGTTAATAACACCGAACATTATTGATGCACAACAGAGAAAACTAATGTCAAAGTAGTTGGTAGGAGTGCCATTTTATTTCTTATTTGGATGGATTTTTCACTCCAACTTGCGATAATTATCACATGCAGATGCTTATGAGACTAAACAGCGACAAACATGAATAAATCAGAATCAATGGCATCGAACCCCGTGGCTTTGCGATCCCTCATGAAGCCGCAAGTCTCATACCACTTCATAAAACGTAGGAGGCTTGATATCTATCTCGTATAAATTACACGAGGCTTCTTCATAAGCTCACCATCCTGTTTGTGAATATTGGGAAATAGCCACTAAATTGTGCTTCAGAAACTGACGACGCTCGTACTCCCTTGACAAAATGACCCCTACTAATACGTCTTATTTTAGCGTTCAAATAAGTTGTTACGCTTTGACGCTGTGTCCATTTCTTTAGATAAACTAAACCCATGCTGTTCATCATCAGCATTCTGAACCTTACCGACCAGCATGTTTGTTAGGAAGAGCTTCGGTTGCCGAAGAATTAACTAACTAGTTCACAGGCCTTCCCATAGGCAGACACACAGAGGCTTGCATTAGCTTTTCACGCATAGCGCTTCAGATGCACCCCTCAAGTCATTCTGTACATTGGTGTCCACATTCAGTGCACATAAATATATATATATCTATATGGACACAATACGGGCTACTGCATGAAGTGAAATTTTAATCTCATTCTAGTGGTCAGATGACTGTGATCAGATCCATCAACTGAGCCTGTATACCTTCAATAATGGGCTCTCGTGTCCTGAACAGAAGACAAAAGATGTCTGATAGACAGAATTAGGTTTATCCGTGTCCAATGACGTTTCACCCACTCAACTTCAGGGTTCAAATTAGTTCACCACAGCAAAATTAGACAGCCTGATGCCGTCATCAAAGCTACATTCAGCTAGTTATTCTTTCTATAAAACCATGTAGCGCAAAAACAAGACCTAGTTCGGCATAGAAATTCTCAGAAATCGCTAGGACAACGGGCCACCACTAATAACCAGAAATAAAATAATACAGCTTTTCAAAGAAATCATAATTTCCATTAGCAGAATAGTTGAGAGTTGGCGCGTACATATTTACCACTCTAAGAACCAGCCTGCCTACGAGGAACTTAACGTAAGCCAAACGAGAGACTATAGCTCACCAGTCAAAAGGAGCAGTCACAAAAGCACTAGATGGAACGCGACACCGTACCTGCCTGGATCGCAATCGTATTATAGTGGAAGAAGTTGTCTTATTCTGTATGCTAGGCTCGAACTAGTCACATTTTGGAGTACTAAAAGCAATTCTGGCCTCTTGGAGCAATGCAAGGTGGATACCGCTAATGTGCAGATCAGCAACTGGCAATGATTGACCAGCTTGCGAAGCAAGAGCTCTCACATTTTAAAAGACAATGGGAAAACTGTCGTTAGGTCTAAGCGGCACATGAGTATCAGCAAAGGTGGATTGAAATGCACTTTGCGTATTTTTTTTCACCCGCGGTCTGTTCCGGCACAAAAAAATGCAGCGCCACTGGTCGCCGGCTACATACTTATCCCTTGTACTCGTTCATATTAACAAAGCATTTTACGACCAACATAACCGGAGCAGATAGGCCTAGCAGACACTATTTGAGATCCGATACGACGTTTTAAGTTAGACCTATCAGTATGTGTTCTTTGGGTGTGCGACAACAATGGTCCCCATCCAGATTCGCATAGTCTTCATCTCTGGGAGCCCCATTTTGAAGCCAATATGCAGTAGTCTGTTTTTTTACATATCCGCTTTACGAAACGCAACAGACAAAATGACCAAAATCATTCCTCGCATCGACCACTGCAATATGGAGTCATTGAGGTCATGTTTTTCATAGTTGTTTAAAGACCACTGGGTCATCCATTCCAAGTGGCGATGGACGATTCGAATTCGGAGCCAACAGGGTTCAGTGAAGAGTTTGGCTAATTCTGCCCAAAGGAATAATGCTCTTTTAGAACCGACTGTTCATGTACGGAGTTGGTATTTTTCCTTTGCCCATGGTCACGTTATCTGTCAATACAAGTCTACATTAAAAACGATTTCTTGTATAAAGTACTGTAGTTCATTTAAATACTGTTTGTTGCGGAGACCTAATATATATGCAAGTATGCATTAGTTGTTGCGAACCTAGTAACAAATTAGTTCAATTATGACCAGAAGTATAAAACAAAGACAGCACACTAATATATGCTTACTGCAGTTCATTTTGCAATGCATAGCTGAATACGTTTTCCGACGAGTTATAGCAAAAGTACTCGCGAAAAATATTTTGGGGCTTTTTATAAAACAAAAACTTGGACGAAAAAGTGAACCTCGCCTGGTACATATCCGCCCCAAATGAATAGAAAAGGCGTTAGAAAAAGAATAAATCACGTCGGAAACAGCAAATTACAGATGATTTCAATAATACTACCACTATTTATATTTCCTGACTGAATTGTACTACGTGATTTTGCAAAATAACGTGGAGTTTAAAAAGCCCGATATCATAAATGAGACATACGTTAAAAGGTGTAAGTCAAGGTAAAAATGACAAATAAATACAATAACCGAACATTTTGAACACTATAGAATAAGCTTACGCATACCGCCCGGTGGAGTTTCAGCAGCGGGTTCTTGAGCGAGTGCTATCGCTTGCCTCAAAATGAGGTTGGCCATACCTGACGATGAAATGCTTGAGTTCAGTTTAGCTGTTGAAGCTATCGAGTTAGTGGCGAGAGACGTCGATGTTGTACAACTTGCTCGTGTTAGCACGGCCCCCGACCAAATATTGGAAAGATTCATGCCTGCCTCTGAGTTGTTCACAGCCGGATTGTTGACGTTTTTGTTGTTGCTGTGCGGTTGGAAGAGATTTTGAATTTGATCACTGCTCAACGACGAATCGTTAGTCTCATTTTCAGTGTGGTTGGCATGGCCAAAGGCTGTAAAAAGCGAGGCAGCAACCGCGGCCGCCGAAGTCATGTTAAATGCCGATGAGGCGCCAAACTGCTGCTTTGATTGTTTCGGATAAATAATAAAGTTAGACCGGCCAGGCATACAGTCAGGCTATTCTAAATAAAAGCGCGGGTTATTCCCACGCTCAATTATCAAATAGACAACATACATCGAGCACTAGTGTATGTGCTCCATCTTTTAACCGGATTAGCCTATCGATCAACAAGAAACAATGAAACAGTTCAGTTAACACATCATGTTCAAATAGAAAAAAACAGGCACAGACCTCATTTGGCATAATGTGCGAAAAGTCTTCCCGGCAATGCTAGTGCGCGACCAAAAGGCTTCTGTCTACACATGTACTCCATGCACATGTATACGTAGAGTTTTAGCCACTGAGGCCCTTGCTTGATGCGAACCATTAGTGAGTCGAAAAATAAAATACAAATAGTTCAATTTGAAACGAGGTTACCACATTTGCTTAAATCTTCTAGTGTTAGCATTGTACTGTATGTGTGTGTGTGATTAGAAGCCGGATGAAGGTACTGGAATTGTTCACGGTTAAATGCAAAAGAACATTAGGTCACCCATTCCAAGTGAGAACGGCTTGTATCGGGAGTTTCCTTCTCCTAGATAGTCTGCCAACCAAGAATGATGACCACTGTCTGCTCAGCTGCCAGTGGCCAATGAATTCTTCAGCAGCCGAACTCTGCCCCTCGTGTCTGACACGCTTGCTCTCATTCTGTCACTACACATTAAAACAAAAGTTACTGCGCAATTAGACAAAACTAAAGGCTTCACATTTAACGGGATGATGGTTGTCTCCGTTTTTGACCCGGAAAGGTTCATGCTACCATTCCCGGACTGACTAGCTTCTGCCCGCCGGTCACTTGGCCGGAATTTCTATGGCTATGGGCAGGCTGTAAATGAAGTACCGAAACGTTGCCAGTCAACGAAGATAAGATCGTACCTCATTTAGTTTACAAGCAGGGAAGCATGCATGCACAACCTGCATTTATGAAAATTGAAAGTCGTTATGTTGGCCGAAAGTCATGATATGTCTAAATCTCATTCAACGATTCTAATCACACTAATGTGGTTGAAACAGTGCATCTAATTAAGTTTATGAGAGGTGAGCAGAACTGCAAGTATGAGCACGTCAAGAGATCTGATTTTGCACGTCAATCCATGAATACCTGGAATATAATGAACCAAGATAGTTCTCGACACATATCGATATGCAGTGATCAAAGATCATCAAGATGGGTTGGGAGGATCTATTGCAATTTAGTCAAAACGTGGCAGTAACAGACAACAGGAAGAAAGCCTTAGTTCCACATGGAAAGCAAAATTATCAGAACTTGCTAAGCGACGGCTGCACGCATCAGAATAAGAAACCAACTCCGACAAAAGATTAACGAAATTGAATTCGTATTATCTCACTGTCTTATAAACTTACTTAGTGACAATTTATTTTAGGATAGCTTGCATAATTTGCCTTTACATGATCACCATTCTTGAATCTATTAGCTTGATGTTATTAATTCGTGTACCATTTATTAGCGCACAATTATCACCTTTTTCTTAAAATATTAATAGGATCTACTTTTTATTAGGCTATTTCTTGTCAGACGTTCATTTATTTTATCTTAATGCCTTAATGAATATTCATGTTTTCCTATCTAATTTTAGATTATTTAACATGACGTTCATCTATTACTTGGGCATAGTTCTGTATTCCTCTCTCCCGCACGCTAGATAACTCGATGTCACCTTGTAAGGAAAATATAAGCTAATTTCTAAATAGTGATATCAACTTGATAGTGTGTAGGCTACATACACATGTCTAGCTCTAAATTTGTAGCATGATGCAAATAGGGAGAAATGGGCATTCGACGAGCATGGTTCACTTAGATGGGCGTAAGTGCGCATGTAATTGATTTTAACTTGGTGACCACCAGATACATAAACATGTAAACATACACGAAGAAATTATATCAGGTATTATACAGTTAATGAACTCGATTAAGACAAATATCTCACTTTCTTTATAAACTGTCCATATGTAATCCAATGAAAAGGACACCAAGAAATGAATACGGAAATATGTTAAAGTGAATTGGAGACGCGACAATTAACAACCATTTTTATCATTAAACGAACATTAGTTGCGCGTGCGGTGATAATTACTAAAAGGGGAATGAGTTAGAAATTTCCCGAGATTTGTCAGTATAAATTGAGAATGTTATACGGTAGCGAAGGCAATACATCCGGTAGACCGGCTGCCCGTTTACTGAGAATTCGTGGAAGGAGCTCGAACCAGGGCACATCTGCTTCAGTCTGTAGCCATATCCATTGCGCCACCCTGTCACACACAACAAACGACCTTGATTTAAGTAACTGGTATCACCACTCGCGCAATCAAAGCCGGTTTATTAGTGCCAATCTTTCCAAAGTAGCAGGGCGCCTGTTCTATTAATGAATGCGGGGGGATATTTGTAAAATAAGGTCTAAAGAGTTGACATATCAGCTCAACCTGAAGGAAAAGCTAGGCTAAAGACAGTTAGTATGTAATTGTAAATTGTGAGTAGCTTGGGGAGGGGTGGCTCAGACAGTGTATTAGTTGAGCCCAAGTTCGAACCGAGCCCGCGGCCAAATTCTAGACAAGTTTGTACAAGTTCTCAATACCAACGAAGTCGATCTACTGGGTGAATTGCTAATTGTTAATTTATACGGTTCTTATTTTGTACTGACAAATGTAAATATATAATGGGATTGGTTTGATTTAAACCAATATTATCATCACCAGCATAATCAATGGTAGTTTAGCAGACAAGACGATTGAGAAAAGGATAACTATTGAGCGCAATTCGATGTCACATCAAACTAAAATTCTGACAAAATTGATTTTCGCTAACTTCACCTGTTCGTTTCCGTCAAAATGGATCCGGCTTGCTGTTCAAGTAGAGCTGTTGCTAGCGTAGAACACAGCACTCTTCGCGGCAATCAAAATATGGGCATGTGTACAAGGCCGCAAAGCCAACGCAAACAATGGAGCCTTTATTATTTTCATAATGAAAACCTGTAAACCGATCCCAAACTACGCTTACGAACATCAGGACAGCTTATCTGCTGCTGCCTACTCATATGACTCATGCTTCTCAGACAAAGGTGATCAAACGCCAATAAGCGATTGATATTTATTGTTAACGTTGAAGGTGAATAAGTTTATTGTTTAAACAATTAACGCGATCTAACAATAAATGTTTGCGCGGGTGGTGGTAACAATTCTTTAAATCAAGTTTGCGAGCTTGAAGTAAGCACCAATCCCATTGTTCGACGACTGTCAGGACAGCTTATCTGCTGCTGCCTACTCATATAACTCATGCTTCTCAGACAAAGGTGATCAAACGCCAATGAGCGATTGATATTTATTGTTAATGTTCAGTCTCAGAAGGCCTGAAACAACGTTGAAGGTGAATAAGTTTATTGTTTAAACAATTAACGCGATCGTTCAGGCTAAAAAATGTTGGCGCCTCTTACCTGTTGCTGACGTTGCGCCGCAGCAATGGCAGCTGCAGTGGCCAGAGCTGACGTCGAGAAATTAAGCGGCAAGCCACCAGAACCATCCGAACCGGTCAGACCGACACCACATGGTCCACGAGACCCACCAAGCATAGCTGAGTTGAGAACTTGAGCAGCAGATGTTGGCGTCAATGCTGCACCCCCAGGCGGAACGGGAACGGTAACCATCCCGTTAAGACCAGCTTGTTGAAGATTGTGACACGCGTGGCCTAAATTAGCGTGAGGGTTGTAGGCGTGCAGACTGCGCCCCACACCACCGGCCCAAAGCATGAACGGTGGAACAACACCGGCAGGCATCAAAGCATTTGACTCGACGAAGCATCCAGCATTAGTATTAGAACTGCTGCCAATAATATCGAAAGACGAACTGGTTAGGAGACAGGCGTACGGCGATCCAGTAGGATAGGCACTCGCAACAGGACCCATAACATCGGAATACGAGAAATTAGGATAGCTGGCCGATTGCGGGTCCTCGGCAATTTTAGCCAGAATCATGTCGACTGCAATGCGGTTTTGTTCTAAATCGCCTAAATTCGTGCAATGTTAATTGTTGTATAGTGTTCATTTATTTGCACAAAAACAAAAAAAATGTTAACATCCTCGCGTAATCGGGCAACGCTTTGCCATCGCAAGCTAAATTGGATGCCTGGCAGACGTTGCTCACGCACCTGACAAGGAAAATTTTTAAAGTATCAAAATGAAAAAACCGAAATCGAATTGCGAGCTTAAATTCACACACGCTGAACAAGCCAAAAATGTGCAACATTTAAAATGACAAAGCATAACAACACAGGCAAGATGAGCGAAACAAGAAGCCACACATACAGGTGACGAAGATTTGGTTTATGAAATGAAAAAAGGCAGGAAAGTTGTATTTCAGATGTCGCCTTGCCTTGAAGATGATTTGGCCAGAATGGTGAACTGTGCCTCGATTGTGAGTATTACTTAGTCACGTATTCTCATATGAATTTGGATTCTTCGCATAATAAATGTATGCGAGACGGCGGTTGTGCTATGTTGTTCGTCGACTGGTTAAATACAAAATGAGATTGGTGTTCACTTCAAGCAGGTAAACTTGATTTAAAGAGTTGTTACCACCACTCGCGAAAGCAATGATTGTTTAACTGTAAACAATAGCCATTGATACCACGTTCACAGATGAGAGATATTAAACAAACGGAAAAGAAACTACAACTAGTACAAATACAAAAGCTCTACCAGCCTCACAACTAAGCGAACACACAAAAAGGCACTACGTAACTTGTAGACAATGCGCATACCCTGTCCCCGTCCTAATAAACCAGAGCGTCAATACATTGCATGCGAAACACCAAACCGAAATGGATCTTCTCGTCGATGATACATTTGGCTACTGTGGTGGCGCTACCACGTTGTTAGTTTTACACACCAGGCAGTTCAATAACAAGAGTTCCGATTAACGCGACCATAACCCGCGTATTATCAGTATAGTGCGCCATGTTTATTTATAGGGCAAATGAATTCCGTAGTTTTGCGACAGTCAAACATCCGTTGGCCATACTGACGTGACTCTTAGTTAGATAGTTAGTTGAGAGAAGAATCACAGAGAAATAACGCTCCTCGATACAGTTTACTGGTTAAAATTCCATCACAAATTACGCACGTTAAGGAGATTGGATTCTCAAGGATCATGTGACGCTTCGTTAATGTCCAGTTGGAGATCCTGGCGTTGCATAATATTCCTGCCACGCGTCATCAGCTACCTTCGACAACCAAAGTCCAGTGTCGGACTTACACGCGGCGCAAATGCTCTTCCCAATAGAAGAAGGGTCAAAGGCATTCGCAGGTACAAAAACGTAAGATTCGCCTTGTAGACGGTGCTCGTAAAACTTTCCCAGCCGATGCAACAAGCATTCCGCATCTAAATCTGATGACAATGTCGTGCTGACGAGAGATCGGCTCAGCTGAGAGCTACTTAAGTCAAATTAAGTGATGCGTGGGTTTATAAAGCAATGTAGGCGGCGCCCGAAATCCTCCGTAGTCACTCATTTCCCCTTTGCGTAAACAAAAATTGAGTATTTCATTTACGACGGGACCTTCGATGCTGTGCGAACGGATTTGAATGGGCGATTCCACAGTGGTTGGCGTACTTATTAAAAAGCAGTTGTTCAATAGTAAAACGTTTGGAACAAAGCAGCAGGCGACGTTTCCAATCACTGGCAGTCATGCAAAGTTCTACGAGTCAATTGGTAAAAGCATGCTCAACCAAGCGCAAATTAAATTGAATTAGGCCACACCATAGCAAAGTATTTCCCCCATCGAAAGCAGAAGCTTCCGCAACTAAAGCGAAATGTTATTTCGCAAAAAGTCAACTGAACGTACCAGACACAATGATGCATCGCTCCGGCAATTTTATCTCTTTCGACTTTTGCGAAATTTGCACAAAAGCGCCGCTCTTCTCCTTCACCTCTGTAATGAAAGCACCCGACTTGCCGATTATCATTCCAGCTGTGCTGTTCGGCACAAGTATTTTTACCTAGTAACAGAACACAGAAATACACATAAACAAGGCCTGCACACAAACTGTCCAGCCATTTTTCTAAATCTACTTTGAGTAATTTTCAAACGCCATGCAAAAATAATTATACGATATATATATATATATATATATATATATATATATATATATATATATATATATATATATATATAATTTAATGTAAAAGCAAGATTTTATTATAGATATATTGACTGTATTGCCAAATAAATTTATTATAAACATTAAAGAAACTAAAGTGAACAAGTGGCGCACGTACTGGGCACTTATAAGGAATTAGCGAGAATTTCCGAAGCCTAGATCCGTACCAGGATGTACTGGCTTCGGTTTGACCAGGCAACTGTGAAGTGGGTCAACCTGAGAGAAAGGCTGGTAAAAAATTATAGTGTATGTAACTGTAAATTGCATGCAATGCACGACTTCGGTGGCGGAGTAGGTGAGTTGCCAGATTCTGACTCAAATGCCCTCTTGTTCACACTGTATTAAGTGTCGCGTAAGCAATGCATTTGAACTTGCATTTTTATTATACGCTAGTGAGACAACCTCTTATGGTTGATAAGCTTAGGATATAGTATGTTAACAAAACCAAATAACCAACACTCACGTCAGTAGACGTATTTCTAAATCGACCAACATGTGCTTCTCGTTAGAAAATCCAATAAAGTTACGCCAAACACGTTGGCTCTGTCACGTTTCGTATTTGACTTCAATTCGCTTGCTCAGCAGAGCACTATTCACTTACCAATCGCCAGATTGGCACAAGAAACTGGGTGGACAAATTGTGATAAGGCAGAGGGAGTTAAAGTCAAGTAAATACATATTGCGCAGACGATGTTGTTCTCCTTGCTGACAGCTTTGGGAGCATGCAAGCCGTTTTGGATCAAGTGGCCCAGTTTTCATTAGCCGTTGGTCTGGAAATCAATGCCGACAAAACGAAAGCCTTGGCCATCGGTGTATCTTCATCTGATGAGCAGCTCACGGTGTACGACAGCCCAATCGAAACAGTCGACGATTTTACGTACCTTGGCTCAAAAATACTTCCAACTGGTCAAGCAAAGAATGAAGTCCGAACACGCATCGACCGTGCCAGACTTGCTTTCTTACAATTGAAGAACTCACTTTGGAGAAGAAGTGAAATCAGCCTCAAAACGAAAATCCGAGTCTACCAGACTACTGTTCGCCCTGTGCTACTGTATGGCTGTGAGACTTGGCCATTACGTTCTGAGGACTCCAAAAAGCTCGAAGTATTCGACCATTGGTGCCTTAGGTACATCACAAAGACAAAATGGATGGACCGAGTGTCGAACGCATCTGTTCGTCACCAATGCGGTGACATCATGCAACTATCCGTCTGGATCCAACATCGTCGACTTCAATGGTTCGGGCACGTACTACGCAAACCCGAAGACGAAATGGTACGGCAGGTGATGAACCCAGGTCAATGTGCAAACTGGCGCCGCCGCCGAGGCGGACAACTGAAGACATGGCTTGCAACAATCAAATCGGACATGGAACTCCTAGGTTTACGCAATGTTTATGGTCCGCGTCACTGGGAGCGTCATTGGCCCTCTTTATGTTCCGAAATGGCTGCCAACCGCCCGGCATGGAGAGGTTTAATCCGGGATATCAATGGAGCCGGCTTATCCTATAAAAGGAGCCAGCCGCAGTAAAGTAAAGTAAGTAAATACATATTGGATATTATAGGACTCACTCGTTGATCAGGATGGGTCCACGTGCGCATCATAGATCTTGCTTGGAAATCCTACGTGATATAGCACCGAATCGAGCTCAGCGGCGATCTTGACGAAGATTTCTAATAGATTTATCTTCGCAACTATCTTTTCTTATTTGGACAGTTAGCTGCGAGGGTTAGTTGTGTTTATAACGCGGTACATTAAAACCACAAGGAAGCTTTAGTGCCGATGTTACCCCGCCTTAAAGCTCACCTACTCATAATGATACTGGACAGAGGTTTAATTTTCGTCACCTTTGTGTGTTATCGAGAAAAGCTCAGTCTTTCTAATGCTGCATGGCATGCTATAAGCTCTAATTAAACGTGATCCAGAAGAAACAGAGGCCTAATTAAATGCTAGTTCTACATTTGTGGCCGCTTCAAGTGCACGGATATTCGAGCGGAATCCAGGCGAACGTAAGGATTAAAATTTTGACAGACGATAAGTAATTGGCAGATTAATTGACAGAATCAATAGAACCCCTTTGCAAAGATCCTGCGTTCTGAATTTGTAGTAGTTGTCTGGAGAATACCGTCTTTTAGACATAAACTCCTCTTGAACCCAACTATGTGGGAGACCTGGTCCATAGTTTATGTATGGATGCATGCATATATTTATGCATACATATGTGTATATATGTATATACGCGTATGTATGCACACACGTATGTATGTGTGTATAAATATATGCATACAAATGTGCAAATTTATGTATATAAGTATACATGAATTAATTTATGAACGTATGTAGGGAAGGCAGAAATCCTATATGTATTTACATCTATACAGAAGAAAAGATGAATGCATGTATGTATTTACGTGCGTGCTTCTGTATGTATGTAATCGTGTATGTACGTGGTTAAGTATGTATGTATGTATAGAAGGAAGTATACAGTATATATGTATTTGTGAATTTATGCACGTGCGTATGTATGTGTGGAGGTTTGTGAATTTATTCGTGGACAAAATGAAGTACACATGCATGTATGTACGAATACTTTTGAAAAATAAGACAAAACTAAAGTGTATACCTGCTTATGCCTTTCCGCGAGATGTTTGTTTCCATCATTGTGCAATGACGTGGGCTCTGGTTTCTCCAAGATTTTCTGCATAATATAATCGTGCATTTTGGTAATCGCTTCCACAGTGCCAATTATTAAACAGACACGTTCTTTGGTGCCTGCACGTAGGACAAAATATTGGAAAGCAAATACAATATTATTAAAGTTTCCAGCATTCGTGATATCCAACTAGAGCAATATTTCACTCATCTTTTTACACACGAACGGAGACAAATCTCTTGTGTATGGGGCACTAAAAGAACCCCGAATATAATAATTCGAAGAAAGTAAACCGCCACTGGGCTTCAGACATCTAGCAAACATAACAAGACATTAGCTGGTCAGCTAAAAGCACGAATCCACAGAGTTTAAACGCGAAATCGGTCAATTTAAACAATTGTTTAGCGAATGGATAAAAGATATTTTGCAATATATCTTTTGTAATTCCAGATTTAACATCACTTTGCTAAATGAAAGCATTTATTCACAGGTATCAATAACAAAAACGTTTTATATTATAAAGAAACGCTTTAAATCCGTCTTAACAACTGAGTAATTTGATGAAAACAGCATGAATGTATTATAAATTAATACACCACAATATAAGTTCAGAATTCTCAAATAGAAGAATTATAACTAAAACATTATTTCGCAATTAGCTAAGAAAGCCACACAGTAAGGCCAGAGACCAAGAAAATTGTCATGGCTTGATCAGTTCTAGAAAGCGTTTATTTAGCCTCCAAATATGGAAACATTTAGGCACGCCTTGTTTTAGTTCAAATTGCAAACTGTTTTGTTTTTACAATTGTGTATTAGGTGGTGCGCACCTAGCAACAAATTAGAAAAGGGTGCCGACAATAAGTTAGTACCTGATACCAACACTATGACAGCCGAAAAGATAAATGGTACTAACACTATAATGGCCGTGTCGGGACACGGTACCAACACAATGATATGCCGAAGGTCACCAAAATTGAGAATTACATCTACTTCTGCACACCTGTTACTCTAGGAAATCCATTCACTCTGGCCTTGATCGATATCAGTTATCACATTTCGCCGTATCATGACATCATTTAATTAAATACGTAATGAAACGAAAGTACACATGAGATAATATCTTTCGTTCATGCTGCCTTTGGTTTATCCTTATACTTTTTTTTACTTTACTGCGGCTGACTCCTTTTAGAGGATAAGCCGGCTCCATTTCATGGAGTTTCTTGGGAATTTGGTACAATTGGTGTCCCCTCACCACTCGGCTTTTTGATCGAGGACGCACCTCTAGCCTTTGCACATCCAAGCGCAGTCTGCAAGGCAGCAGTAAGTTGCATGGTTGCCGGTGGCTGTTGAGAGCTCATTCACCATTCGGAAGTACGGGGTACTGTCCAGGAGTCCATGTAATCCTGTGGCTGTTGTCCCCTTTTGTGGCGAGAAACACACGCCGAGTCATGGTGCCGTCATCGGGCTCATGTGGTATTTTATAGGAGATCCGATTGCCGGTCGGGAATCCACCACGCCCTGGTGACACCACCGCCATGGCCCCATTAGCCCATGTACGATCGGCCATCGAAACATGGTTGACACCGTCGTACCACGTTGAGGAGGGGATGGTCACAACTGAACTAATTTGTTACTAGGTTCGCAACACCTAATACATACTTGCATATATATTAGCTCTCCGCAACAAACAGTATTTGATTGTTAAATATTGAATTGAATGATGTCATGTTTACCGCGAAATGTGATAACTGATATCGATCAAGACCAGAGTGTATGGATTTACTGGAGTAACAGGTGTTCATAAATAGTTGTAATTCTCAATTTCGATGAACTATAGCATAAATTGATATCCATCATGTTGTTACCATGTACCGACTCGGCAACCCCAGTGTTAGTACCATGTAACTTTTCGGTACTACAATGTTGGTATCGGTTACTAACACAATAGCCAGTTGTAGCAATATATCCATACTTACACACAGTTTTATGTTCACCTCTTCTTACTTTGATTGTGCGCATGGTCTCACCAACATACTTCAGACTACAGTAATTGCATAGGATCTCATACACTCCTGATGTTTCTAAGGGTTCAATCCTTTCTATTTGGTTAGGGAGTATAGTGACAAGTGCAAGGGGCCGTTTTAAAACGGTCCTTATATTGTATTTTGAAGCTAATGATTTCACTTTCCTACTTAATATAGAGTCTGTTAATACCATGACCTTCCGCTCTTCCTTCTCCTTACCCGCTTGTATGTACCCCAAACTAGGATTAAATTTCTTCACGACGTCCATCATTGTTGCATCTATTAATGCATCCTTCTAATATGGCCATAGAATAAGAAAATATTCCTATTTCTTAGAACATACCTTGCTTAATTCATATCATTTGGTTGAAACTGTTGATAAATGTGTACAAGAAGATAAGGATAGATTAGTAAGCTTAGATGTAGTATCTATGTACACAAATATACCGGTACCTGAGGCTCTGGATTGTTTTAGACGTTTCCTAGTTGATCACCCCTTAATATTAGAAGAAAGCAAAATGACGATAGGACACGTCATGGAGATGATGTGTATTTGTATGTGATCCACTTATTTTAAATTTCGAAGGAATTTTATAAACAAATTCAAGGCGTTCCAATGGGACAACCTTTGTCGGTCCCAATAGCTAATATCTTTATGTATTATTTGGAAAATAATCTGTTGGATCAGACTCCACTGAAACCAAAATTGTACCTACGTTTCTTGGATGATATATTACTGATCTGGAACCATGGTGATAATGAATTGGTAAATTTCTTAAATTTAGCTAATCGAATGAGCGAACTCCAATTTACCTTAGAACGGGAATCATCAGGTGAATTACCATTTTTGGATGTCAAATTAATTATAAATGGTCAGAAATTGGGAAGAGATTTATAGGAAGGATACTTATTCAGGAATCCTTCTTAATTTCAAGTCCAATCACCCGTTTCGTATGAAAGTCGGGATCTTAAAGTCATTAACATCAAGAAGTCTCAAGTTAACAGATAAAAAGCATAGGAAGTTAAAATTAGGTAGACTAAGCAATATATTCAATGGTTACCCTCCTCATTTAATAGATGCAACAATGATGGACGTCGTGAAGAAATTTAATTCTAGTTTGAGGTACATAAAAGCGGATAAGGAGAAGGAAGAGCGGAAGGTCATGGTATTACCGGACTCTATATTAAGTAGGAAAGTGAAATCAATAGCTTTAAGATACAATATAAGGACCGTTTTAAAACTTAAGCCTACTTCACTTTATTTTACTGCGGCTGACTCCTTTTGGAGGATAAGCCGGCTCCATTGAATTGTGACATTTCATGGAGTTTCTTGGGAATTTGGTACAAGTGGTGTCCCCTCACCACTCGTCTTTTTGATCGATGACGCACCTCTAGCCTTTGCACATCCAAGCGCAGTCTGCAAGGCAGCAGTAAGTTGCGTGGTTGCCGGTGGCTGTTGAGAGCTCATTCGCCATTCGGAAGTACGGGGTACTGTCCAGGAGCCAATGTACACCTGTGGCTGTTGAACCCTTTTGTGGCGGGGAACACACGCCGAATCATGGTGCCGTCGTCTGGCTCATGTGGTATTTTATAGGAGATCCATTTGCCGGTCGGAAATCCACCACGCCCTGGTGACACCACCGCCATAGCCCCGTTAGCCCATGTACGATCGGCCATCGAAACATGGTTGACACCGTCGTACCACGTTGAGGAGGGGATGGACTACGGCGAATCCGAGAAATCTATCAGTACATGTAGTTCTTATTTCTGATCACGTGATCGGTCGATTAACGTAGTGACTACTATATATATATATATATATATATATATATATATATATATATATATATATATTTCATTTTATTGATATATCAGGATTATAAGAAATAATTATTAACTAGGTATATCAGCACGGTTTTTATATTCTTGATTGTAAAATAGATAATATAATAATCAGTGGTATGCTAATTCGGATACATAAGTTCATAATGCCCTAATAAACGTGAAGCTTAAATTATAGAGATGCTTTTTTGATATATTCTAAGTGATAGTAAAACTGAATTCAATTGTGTTTTATGCCTTTTCGTGTTTATGCGGATTCATTAATCTCAAATATTTAACGTGATTATCTCTCATAATTGCACTAATGTGGCGGTAGTTTTGTTAGGTAGTTCGACGTCTGGTAAAATACAAAGGGATTGGTGTTTACTTCAAGCTCGCAAACTTGATTTAAAGAAACGTGGCAAACGTTGGTTACCTCTAATTGTCAACAATTCTTTTTTATACATTTTTAAATTTAAATTTGCTTTTTTGTAATTTAAGTTTTAGGATTAAGTTAAAAGTGGTATGTTAGGGTTAAAAGTTGTGAACTTAATGCTAATTGATTTCAAAACGGCACTGAGAATTATTTAGGAAGTTTTGCCCTCTCGCATATCGGTAAGTTTCTATTCAAGTTAATCGAAAACATTCTGTGGACGACGAAAAAAATGTTCAAAATTGGCAATATCTACTAGATGAATAAAGTAAACTCTAGTAGTAGCATTTGCTCCATATACCATTAATCAATCACCGATTGCTACGTTTGCTAGCTTGGTATGAACAGCGGTCCATTTTTATTTAAAAAGCCACACACTTTATCAAGCCTAAAGATAGTCACACGTGCTGACACGTTTCGACCCTATATGATCATTAGCAAAACACAACGGCAAATTGACTAGGTAGTACCAAATCGCAAAGCATACGTATAGAAAGCAAAATTATATATGGGGCTCGCACATTTACTAATCTAAAATATGTTGTACTGGATTACAAATGTCGGCTTCACAGCGTCTATGCTGTCACCTATATAAACGTTTAACAGCTTTCGTCGCATATAAAAAGTTATCGAACTAATTAATTACTTATGGCGCGGGTCGTACGAACTATTACTCAGACAAACTTTATGAGCTAGATAAATTTATCATCCAAAACGTCGTTACATAATATGCAGTAATTCAAACTAAATTATTTTCAAAGTTACATACACCTGTAAATTTGAAGGTATCAAGCTATTATAGACCTACAAGCAATATTCTGCTACACACAAATGTCAATGGCGGAAATGCAACAATTTTTCAATTCGGCATATGTCCATACTTGTGATGACTTTTTCCTTCGCAACAATAGATCCTGTCATATGTCGGAAGAATTATCTGAAGTCTTTTATTTCACTACAATATTTGCAATTGATTCTACTAATAATACCTTTAGATTTTTATGCGTAAGAGATTAAAACTTACACCTATTATATTTTTTAAAACTTTTACTGGGTGTGTGGCGCGAAGCCCGTAGCTTGCAATTTATCGCCAGTAAGCCCAAAATTCATGCGCACATAAAAACACCCTTTTTACATTATGTCCTTTTTAATTTTCAGCTGGAAATATTTCGTTTAACTTGTTAGCTCTTCATAATCAAGGCAATAATGCACACATATAGCGTAAATTCGTTATCAGGTCTCCATTTAAAACTGGCTATAATTATCTACTAACTCTTCTTGACTTTTTTTAATTAATTCTACGTTAAATTTGAGTGCAAATTTTGGAAAGGTGGTTTAATCTAGCACACATCAATTATTAGCAGATAAGTGGAGCTACATTAGGATATTCCGAAGATATGCATTTAATTCTCTAAGTTATCTAAATGATTGTTTCGATTTTATTGTATTTATTTGACAATTTGTTTAGACCTGCAGCAATTAGTAACTTAATTTTAGGCTATAACTTTAAATATCAATTGGCTTTAAAATGAACAAGAACAGTTATTCCATATATGTATTCTATTAATTGATGTTCTGGAGAAATAGATCACAGAAAATTAATTTGTTTACATAGAAATTAATTTTCCCCATTAAAATCAAATTAAATATATATATATATATATATATATATATATATATAAGTTATACAGTATTGAATTTATCTTGATAGAAAATACGCATATATAAATAAATAAATAAATAAATAATAAATAAATATATATATATATATATATATATATATACAAGTAAATCCCGAAATATTAGCATAATCTGAAATATTTGATTAATATTGATTAATATTGATTGAATAGATGCAAAAGGAAGGTTGGAGGGGATATTCAATATTACGAATTTAAAGAAATATCGTGTTATGCATCGTTATTTTAAAGAATTACTGTGGGGTTGTATCGACCGTTTTATCATATTTGATCAGAGAAAATCATTTAATACTTTACACCGAAGAATCTGCGCTTTTCTTGCAATTGTAAATGCTATACTAATTAATCATAAAAATGTTTTGATTTAATACATATGTATTGTATAACCAATGATCTTCTCTTTCATGCAGAAGAATGTGCGAATAAGTTATAAATTCTGTTATAGTTAGTAAATGGAAACTCTTCTTATAGAACGATAGATTTTTATAAGTTGTACAGATAATAAAATCAAGTTCCAAAAAATTAATACAATGTATACCTATACATTAGATACTGCTGATCTGCGCTTTGACGTAAAAATATTAGTAAGCATAAGAAGCAGTACACAAAGTGAGATTAGAGAAAACATCTCTTTCTAACAACAACAATCGATTAGTATTTTATGACTAAATTCTTGAAAATTGTGTTCTCTAATCAGACGAGTATTTACAAAATATAAAACCGCGCGTGATCTATCAGAACAATAGAATCTCAACAGTTGAGTTAATTGACATCATTTTACTGTCACGAATTCGTTTATAATAAAGAAATTTTCTTTATTAAGTGGTCCATAACACAGAAGTTTCCGAGCATTGTTTCAGGGAAATGAGCGCTAAATAAAATACAAAATATATGCATTCTCTTGAACTTTTGACCTAAGTACTATAGCTTAGAACGATTAATTGCTAAACAAAAGTGAACATTAGTAAGCACGAGTAAATAAAAATATAAAATCTAAATTAAGTATTAATTAAAGGCTGCAATTTAATTGTAATCCTAATAAGTTAAATATATTTTCTGAACGGCTATAATACATAAATATTTAGCCTGCATGAACGTATTTGCAACTGCAATTATGAACAATTATGTGGAGTAATGTATGATTAAACAATTTTTGTTAAGCTTCACATTTCGTCATCGTGGTTTCGATTTGGCATATTAGCGTCAAGAATTTTTCCAATTTCTATAAGAATTTGTCTATTTAAATCGACACGTCTTCCAAGCAATCATTTCTACTATAAGACAATTTATTTTAATGTTATTTTTATTTATTTATCGAAGAGAGGAAATAATTATCAAATCGTCATAGTTGCATCGTTTCTTTGATTAACAACTCCTCGAGCAGAGAGATAGTTTGTAAACAAAAGCCGAATTCCTATTGGCTCATTTAATAAAAGCAAATTGATGGACTGGCATTCTATTAGTGCTATTGTTATAAATGATTTAACTAATAATTTAAAAACGAGTAATTTTTAAAAATTTTTTGAATATTTATCTTATCAATAATTAACATTTAAAATTTATCAATAATGATAATCAGTTAAATATATAAAATAATCATTGAAAGATTTGAATAAACAGTTTGATCATATCGTCGCACAGAAGCTTAGACCAGTTGCATCATCTAAACGAAAATATACGAATTACAAAAAACAAAAAATAAGAGTTGTTCCAATAGAGCCATATTATCAATGGCCAATTCTTCATAGCATGCACCAGGAAAATAACTGGTGTGTATTCTGAAACCATTGCGCAAACTATTATGTAATTATTTAGTTTCCATTTCCTTTGAGACTGTTCACAGAATACAGAATATAAATGTTAAAAATAAGCTTACTTAGTCAAGCATATTAGCGTCTCATGTTCCACGTCATACTTAACGCAATTTATTTTGCCATTGGCGAAAGATGTACAAGTTGATGTTGCCGAAATTGTGAGCCTCCTATTCTCAGTGATAGCAGAAACGTTCCTAGGCAATTTTGAGAACGCTTCATTAAAGAGAAACAAATAAATGTTCTCAGGATATACGGTAAGTCATTCAACAAGTTTTCCGCCATTTGTCTTTATTTTTATTTGTCCATAGAAATGCCGCTCTTGACTTTGTCAACGCGTAGTTTTTTCATGTCTGCATATCTGCTTATATCTTTTAGCGTATCCTAATTTTACCTTGTAAATTTATTCTGTTCTGCGTATTTGAGCGATTTCAGACGTGAAGTCTGATCAACTAAAGAAGCCTTAAACTAGTTTTTCTTTTCAGAGCTTGTCGATTCAAAGCCGGCTACTTATTTACACAAAAATTGGATTGTAGCTCACCTGCAAGCTAAATTAAGAATTTCAGTCCGACGACAGTACTTCCACTGTCATCGATTTGCATACGCGATAGGTTAAGCGAAGTTTAAACAGTATAAATCTGCATCGAATCACTTTGAAGCACAGGATTTATGTCATTTTCTGATTTTATTAACAATTTTGATTTGCATTTCTTCCAAATAGCTGGCAAAAATATATAAATTGCATTCTTGAAAAAATGCTTATCTCTTTCAAAACCCTTTCAACTACAAATAATCATTCCGTAGATTCTCAGTAGCACGCTCTACTTTAAAAAGTCTGCCTGAACAATGTGACCTGTAGAGAAAAAACTGTGCAACTACGAATTGTGAACGTGGTTATTATAAGGATGTGCCATGTCATGTTTGAACAGAGTTAAAAAATAATGCTGAGTTGTGATTGAACAACAGAATTAAAAACATGGGCTTCACAACGCGTTGCATTGCACAGCAAGTAACACACTTGCTCTTGAGCTAGCCGGGTAATTTCGTAATCCTCAATTGCATAGGTAATCAAGCTGGGTTGTTTTTTGACTTCACGTGTCTCAAACACTGTATTGTCGCGAACATTACTTCTTCGAGAAATTAACTACTAAGTGCATATTTGCTTAGTAACAATTTTTCATTAATTTTGAATGAAATGATTATAACACTCTGATCGATCTACGCAGAAAAGATTGCTTGGCAATGGTTGCAACATTATGAAATTCGAATGGATAAGACGCCCGGATTTATAACAGGTTTCATCTACGCAACCTTCACGGGCAAGTTTCTATGGCGATCATAAACGCTGTTGTAACATGCGGACAACAACCTACGCGCATGTATTTCAGAATTCACGGCGTCACTCCGGTAGTTGGGATAATAGACAATTTTAGTGTTTGAAAAAAAATTTACTGACTTCTTGTCATATGCAGTGTCTTCAAAGTACAGGTCAGCATTTCATGAATAATATTTCAATAAATAGATCATCAAATGTATTATTTATCTTGATTAAATCAGGGAATAACAATACACGATGAAAATTTAAACAATTAAACTTTTAATTGAGATAATTTAATCAAGAAAGTGTTCATTGAAAAACATCTTTTTATGCAACATTTCATTAAGTGTGCATGGTAAATTAGAGTTATATAAACTTTGGCCAAAATAGACAAGAGGCCGTCACCAAACAATACTACTTCAAACAATGAAATGGAACTGTGTTCCACTGAGTTTAATGAAACACACTAACGACATTTCATATAGGTAATGGAAAGTAATTCAAGTCTGAGGCATTATAGCAAATGCTAGTGCACTCTACAGATCCGCAGACCTCAAAAAGTAACGGCAACAAAATTCATGATAAGAATGTGAAAATTATTGAATAGCCACTCAATATATAAGATTAATGTCTATTCACAATAAGTTTTCTAAATTTATGTTTTAAAGATGATTAAGCAGTTATTAAAATTATTATTCATTTTCTATTTTCCTATGGGAGTTGAACGTCTACCATGTTAAATAAAATTCAATTTCGCTATATGCTCATTCTATTCGTTCCAAGGTGATTTCGCATTAGCCTGATCTTCGTTATTGGACGACAATTTATTGAAACGTCATCAGATTCAAAAAACAAATTTTACGCGCTAAATAAGACACGAGACACAATTAAGCCATTATTTAACAATAGCATTACATAAATGGAAAAATTAAGATATAAATATAAGTTAAAATAATTACAAATTATTATATGAGTTTAAAAAAATACAAAGCGAATCGTACAGATCAAGTAACTAAACAAGCTGTGCACGTGGAACTATAAAAGAATCAAGACTTTACCAACCTATGAATGCTATCAATTTTCCTGCAACCGTAAATTGTGGTAACAGCTTGAATGATGGCAGTACCAGGCAAAGCCCAATTCCTTTTAAATTTCAAGTACACATAAGTAGAATACGCATGAAATTCGTACAAATGTCGCATGTGAAGGTGATTCCAAAAGCAAAAATACCGGCTCTTCAAAGGGTTTTGGGCTAAGCATAAATAATTGTTAAATTAAAGTCTTAATGAAGCATTAAAGGAAGAACAACGTAGCTAAAACATTACTCGTAACACAGGATCTCCAACTGATTGTAGATATGACACCCACAAAATATCATTTTATGAAAAACCCGAAAATATCCCTTTAAATACCAGAATAAAATTTATTTTTAGGTTGAACAATGCTAACATTTAATGTTACAAATCACAAGTTAACTACGATATACAACATCCTAAAACAATGAAGAAGTTATCTTTCTACTAGAAACATCTTTTATCTAAGTAATCTTAGGTGTCGCGCATAAAATACATGACGTTAAATTGGAATAGAATTACAATTAAGGCCAAACTGTAAACACGTGCCGGCAGCATTTCGGCCATTAAGGCGTATCAGTGTCTCAAATAAACAAATGCACATAAAATTATTACATGTCAGTTAATAAAATTAGCTGTAACTAGATTAAGATTGACTAACATATAATTTGATGAAAAATAAATGAATGCAGATTAACTCAGCAGGAAATAACAAAACAGTATAGATGTCAACAAGTTTATTTTATCAAATTCGCAAAATAAAAATTGTGAAAGAGGATGCTTCTCAAGTGGACTAGAGAAAATAACGGATAATTTATAAACAGTGTATTCTTCAGAATGGCTGAAATAGTAGAAAATGCCGAAGTAAGATAAGTACAGCTAACAATGTTGCAATGGGCGCGTAATTTAATAAGATTTAATTACGCTGTTTTACAAAATTGGTCAAATATAATTTTGAAATCTGATGGACTAGCATCCTAAGCCAAAATTATTGTTCAAAATTTCATTTGATAATATGAAACATGATATAATGGATAACATAAAAAATATATTCATTTTATCTATATTTCCGATTGGTATTTATTGAATTTTGCTCGAATAGATGAAAGTAGAAAAGTTAAATTCTGCAACGCCAACGAATAAAATGTATAAATCGATAGAAAATGAATGAAAAGAAATAAAGTGCTTATCTACATATGTGTCATATCTTCTGAGTTAGAAATCCTAGATTATGACTGGTCTCATCGTCTTCAATAGTAATAAAATTGTCTGAATTTTGGCTTCACGATATAAAGTAGTTATTCGAGTACACATAACACTTTGATTGCTAAATAGTGAATAGAATTCAGATGATAAATGCTCAATTAGTGATTCTATTCTATAAATTCCCAAGTTACGTATATAAGAATTAAAATTCATATTAATAAAAAATTAAATGATTAATATTCGCTATTTTTTTAATTTAAATTTTACAATATTTGATACAACTGGAAGCAGAAATTTGAATTTCAAGTAGGTTTTTAGTGGTCACAGTGCCATTTCACTGCTACCGTGTTGAACAGAAACCTGCTGAGAAGCGGAGTTTACGTCACTATTAGCAGGATAGTTGGTACGAACTTATAATGCAGCTACATCTCTTTCTTCGTCAACACGATCCGAAAATGCCTGAGGATAAAGGTCAATCATATTTCATAATGGTATTTGACGAATTTCGTGAAATAACGAAATCAAATCTTACTAAATTACGTGTCCTGTATTATCCAAGTGTTACAGGGTTTCTCTTCAATTTTTAATCACTATTTTCGTATATTCTACAATATTCAAGGATACTCCTATCATCAATTTTTTTGCATTTCAATAAATTAGTTTTCTAACATAACGAAAAAGGTATTTCTATCTGTGACAACATGGTAAAATGTTATGCATAATTACTCTGATGTACCAATTCGAGGACAACATAAATTAAAGTTGCAGCTAGAGCGAAGAGAGAAATATTTAAGAGCTAATAAATCAATTGAATAAAACGTAGGCAAATCCTTTTCCTTTTAAATATTAAAGCGCTTAATTCGAGTTTTTGAATTCGTAAAATCAGAATTTCGCGAATTCTTTAAAACAAGAGAGATGACTTTTATCTGTTTGGATAGATTAAGGTTAATATTTAAAACATGTCCACTGAGCAAATGCGAATATCTTAAACGTGTTTAAGTATGAAACCGACTACAGATCAGATTTGCAAGATGTCGCTGAAATGAACATGTAGAGGGTAAAGTTCAACGCTAGATTTCCTTTTGAATTGAACTTTTAGCTATATATTACAATTAAAATTAAGTGCGCATAAATTTGTCTGTGGGTGTAACAATTTGCAACATAACATCAGAACAGAAATTATAGAAAAACCATTTCAGCAAAGTACAACTTATTTGAGATCAATAATTTATGAGATAAGATTCTCATTGTATAAATCTTCCAATTGAATTTCACGTCGATTTTCTTTCGTCCCTAACAAAGATTACGAAAATTTAAACTGTGTCAAACATTTTTTTCAATATGTAGATTTTTACTGCTAAATCTCATTGTTTGTGGTTTATATTATTGAAAATAATACAATAATGCGTAATATGTTTGGCAGAATAAAAAACCGCATTAGAGATAAATGTATGTATTACTGGGTCTTAGATTAATTTGGATAAAATTTTATTGGTCAATTTCATAAAAATGTTTTGCAATGGATCTTCAGACAAGCAATATGGCTTGGTTAATATATTTGAATGATTATTTAAAACAAGGTTGCAATCTCGATATAAACACAAATCTCATTATTAATATATAATTGTACGTATAATCTAAGCATTGTAAAATGTAGAAAACGAAATCCATCCATTAGATCGGCTTCGACCTTACAGAAAATGATTAAAATAAAATTCAGAAAAGTTTCTATTGTCTACTGGATGAATTGAATTTCTACAATATAAATCGCTTAATTTATAGTGAAAAAGAATAACAGGATTGGTGTTTATTATTTTTTACTAATTCTGGATGTGCTATTGAAATGAACATTTATATGATTAAACGAAAATTGGTTGCGCAGACGGTGTTAACAATTACTTAAATTAAGGTTGCGATCTTGATATAAACACCTGACCCATTAAGTACACACATTTGCTAGTATAAACAAAGAATTCTTTAGTACAATTCTTAGTTTATAATGGCAAATGTATGTATTTAATGGATCAGGTACTTATATCAAGATCGCAACCTTAATTTCAGAAATTTTTAACACCGTCTGCGCAACCAATGTCCGTCTAATCATATCATTGTTCATTTCAACAGCACGTCCACATGCACTCTGGTGGCTGGTGAATAATGACAGATTGGAAATAGTTAATTGGAACTTTGGGTCTAAATGGATGTCAACTCAAACAAAATATTAACCTGAGCCAGCAAGCTATTAGCTACAATTGAAAACAGGCAGAAGGAAGTGCTATGGGCAGGCTCCTTCCTGCTCAATGTTTAGAGCACCAGATTCCGGAGCTGTCGTGCCCAGTTTCGAGCCCTGTCCGTATTAAGATTCATAACAAGCAGACTTGCATTTAAAACAAAAAAATAAACAGCGGAGATTGAAACCTGAGCAATTTTATTTCAAAGAAAATTAAAATGTGCAACAAAATCGATTTCCATTGTACACTTGACATCAACATAAATAACATTACCACATTGATTTATAATAATATTTAAAAAATCCGACGCCAATTTAGCCTATTATTTTGTCAAGAACTATCTACTAAGACAAAGAAAAATATTTCAAAAATATTTCTTGTCCTCTGTTAATTATTCATGCATAAATCAGGTCACCATGTTTTTCAAAACTTTAGATATTTGTATAATAATTAAATTTGCATCCCGCATAAAACTTTACATTTTTCCTGGAATAAATAAACTTAAATTCGGCAAATTACACCTTTAATTAATTTTAAGTTTATCAATAAATATCCCATTTTATATTAGAATTAAAGCGTAATGTCAACGTGAAATAATTTTCTTCGGCCACCAAATTTTCAACGACGACATGAAAAATGTTACCAATAACATTGTAAATTTAAAGATTTTCCTGAATTCCAATATTATACACGAAATTACATTTAACGTAAGTTCGAAAGATCTTCACATGTAAATTAAATACATTTTATCATGCTTTGTAATTTAAAATTTTTTTTTTGAGATCATCTTTTATTTAGTAATGAATCTGTTAAGATGAACTACTAAAATAAGAATTCGTGTATAGATAATGTTTTCATTAGTTATGCATCGAAATAAAATCAAATGGTTTCCATTCTATATACGATGAAATATGGCTCGTATACACCTAAGAGCATAACTTTTAAAAATTGAATCATTTTATTTAGCTGAAATATATTCTTTAAAACAGATTTCTTTCATGCCTATTTTAGCATGCATGTGTCTGTTAAAGTGGAATAAACTGTTTTCTAAACTGCAAACAATGTCACTGGCTCCTTTAAAAACAACAGGTTCAAAATCCTTCGATTGGAAAAAAATTATGAAAAATATTACTGGTTCCAAAATAAATAGGTTGTTGGCGTAATCCTTTTCCTTTAGAATTTTTTTGATTCTTCAATGTTTACACGTACGGATTATTAATTATGAAGAAGAAAGTATTTTTGTGTGTTTACTAATGCGCTTGCTACGTGCTAGGAAATTTGCCCAAATAGAATACCAGATTCCCATGGTCTATATATGCTTAATTGTTTAAGTGAAAAGAGAAGTTGTCGACGTGATAAGAATGCTTATATTTTGGAAATTGTTATGCTTAAGTTTATTCTAGAAGAAAAATATACACACACTACTTTAGAAATATTTCCATTTGCCACATAATTGTCGTTTGAAATTTGAACATCTAATAATGAAAAAAATTGCTGCTAACCTTTGTTTGTGTTTTTTTAGAATAATATATTTTTATTTATTGCACAGTATTCTACATACCTTTCATATTTGTCTATTATTTTCTACATTACAATTTGATTGAATTACTTATTAAATAGGTATCTTTTTATATAAGCTAATGTTACTACAATTTAAAAATTTATTTTATTACACATTATGTTGACGACCTAAATATATTTTTCCTTAATTTACCATACGTTTTAATATCAAACAGGTTTTGATGGATTAAATAAAATATGCTCTCCATGTACGTTTCTGCATTTTTTCCAAAATGGAGTATTCTTCATACAGCCGCCTACAAAGAGAAGGATTAATTTGTTCTATTAATTAATGCGACAGTGCTAATATAAAAAAACCAAGTTCGATTTCAGTTTTCTTCGTTATGTAGTAAAATTCATATATAAAAAAATCATTGCAAGATATAAAAATAGATGACTGCACCGTAAGGAAAATCCTGCGAGTTTAATTTATGGTTATTTAAATAAGAAATTTTCCTTGAAATTAGTAAGTCTAATAGAAAAATGATTTTTCAAACATAAAAATATAATCTTCAAAATCATTTGAAAAGTTTTGAATTAAAAAATATTTATCAGGAGCCTTAGTTTATTCAGACAATCATTTTAAAGGAACTAAGTAATTATAATAAAAGTAATCTCGCTTGATATGATATTGATTTGATATTTTAAATTATCATGAAATAATATTTGAAGATTCAGTCCATCAAAATATATGCAAATAAATACTTTATTTAATATCAGCATAAAATCTGACGATTCAATAATAAATTTCAGGATATTGCACTGTAAAAATTTCGTTGAATGCCTATTTCTTCTGAAGAAGTATGGTTCAAAATTAAAGGCGATTTCACGTGCGATTCCATAATCTGTTTAATGCTATTATTACTGATATGACAAATTCAATTCGCAAAAAAAATAGCAGTACATATGAGCGACTTTGATCTTTTCACTTTACGTGTGAAATAATCGCACAGAAATGAGTGTATTTTCGTTTTCAGACATTTGTGTCAATAGTAACTTATTTCAATGGTCTATTTTCAGATTAGATCTGGTAAAATAAAATTTTTTGAGTAAATTGAATATTTTTCAAAGATATTCCAATTTTAGAAATTCTCCAGATCTCTTTATGGAAATTTTTTAAATAAGCATTTGTGGGAATACCAAAAGAGAACAATTCGGCGAAGAGAAATTTACCGTGTTAAGCATATTATTATTCATTCCATAAGGACTACAGAATGCTCCAATCATTATAACCAGTGTTATTTTTTTATTAGCATTCCAAACTGAGTTACATTATTGGAGACATATAACTGTTTTTTTAAAGGAATTGTAGCTAATGACGTATAATTATAGCCCTATTCAGTTTATTTATTTTTGACCAGCTATTATGATTATGAATTACGTAAGTAAAACGAATTAATTAAATGACCAAATTGGGAATCAGACCATCGCAGACTTGAGCCCTGGAAGCTGCCAATTCTGCACAGTAATTGAAAAGTCAATAATAAATACGAAACTAGTCCACGGAAGGAATTGTTTTCTATATATTAAACAATATTTAGTGTATATCATAAAAGTTTGTTTATAATTGGGAATAGTACTTATATAAATTTCGCAAACTTTATTCAAATAATCTTTATCAACACCCACGCAACCAATGATTGTTTAATTACATAAATTTTAAATTCAATACTACTACCAAAGGAAGTAAGTTATGTGTATTAATATGTGACATTATGACTGGATTGTATGTAAAGACTCCATATGACGGAAAACCTAAATGAAATATCAGTAGTATGTTTATGAATGAAAATTATGTATAGCAAGCGGCAAAATAGCTAGGTGGTTAGGGTCAAAGACGCCGAAGCAGAACTTCTCTCTGTCCGCAGCAAAAATTCTTTCTATGTCAGCGTCCCTATCCATCTAAAAATATATGGAAAAAAAATTCACAAACGATAAAAACACAAATGCTTTAGATACTTTTGATTTGGTTACAGGTTTAAATTAATTTTAATCGCCTTCTTATTTTAAATACGAAAATAAAAAGACGCACTAAAATTATATACATTTATACTACCTTATATTTGTTGAAAACGGTCTGATATGAACAAATATTCGCAAAGAAATTTTCAATAATGTACGTTTGTTTTTCTTCATGTTAGTATTTGCCCAGAATTTTATTTTATTCTTATATTTTTATTTTTAAATTTATTCATTTTTATTTTTATATGGTAATTTAGACAGACGAGAACAATTTTCAGATAGTCAATTATTGAATTTCAAAACGACGTGAAATTTATAATTTCTGTCTTAGTTGCATTCATAGACAGCCATATGTTGCCAAATAAACGCAATATTCCCAATGAATATTTACTCATATTCATTTTATTCTGATATGTACCAATATAGATCTCTTGAAACAAAATATATTTTTAATGAATTTCATATTTTCCATAAAGGATACGAGCAAGAAAAATATTATACTTAAAATTTATATTATTTAATTTCGTCATTTTCAGTTCTAGATTTTTCACATGTTACGATAAAATAAAATGTTAAAAAAATTTACTGCTAATGTTTATTTGTTTTTTATTATTTAAAGTCCAGGTATTTATAGCCACACCATCCCTAATAATTCTGCAATCGCTTGTAATAATCATAACAAGCAAACCCGGCTACGTTTCAGATAAGAAATATATTTTTACATTATGTAATGAAAAGTCTGCGAACAATTTCATAAAAAATCTTTTCTACTCTTTATGAATATTTTATATGCATAAACAGTTTATATATATGTATACCTATATACATAGCTGGGAACCATAATCATAAAAACACCATTGTACGCGATTTTCTAATAGGTAAAACATAGGAAGTTGTTTTTGCGTTAACACAAATAGTTGACTTTTTACATAAACCAAATTTTTATTGCTGTTAATCTGTATCTCAATATAATAAAATTTGTTTGTTTAAGGTATTTTAAAAAAGTGATGATTATATTGCATAATATGCTGTTATTATAAATTGATAGAAATTTGATTCGAATATGTTGAATAGATTTAGAAATAGGACCATTTTGCAGGCCATTAAAATTTTATTCTTGAACAAACATATAAGGACGAACAACATTCGTTTAAATAAAAGACCAAAGCACTCGCAAATCAAAATTTGCTTATAAAGAAAATTTACATGGTAAACATTTTGAGGTTAGCATCATTTTGCATTAAACAATTCCTTTTTTCTCTTTTCAAACTCAATAGGAAAATTATCATAGTGGTTTAGTTTTAAAATGTTTCTAATTAAAGTAATTGTATTGAATATGTTAACAGTTGTGCAGACAATCGTTAATCAAACGTCTGGTTAAACTCAGCATAGAGAATAAATTCATAATTTAATAAAAATAAAATATTCGTATGCGCATTAAGAAACATGAATTTTTCATTATTTTAAATTTAAATTAGTTCAAATAATTTCATAATTATTTAAATTATTGCCATTTAATAAAATTTGATTGCGTTCACAAAACTCAAATCAGACAAATCTCAATTAAACTGAAAGCGCTTATTTTCCTTATAGAAACATTGTATTACAGCTTACAACAAGACACTATCTCTTTCATTCAATTTTTTACAATTATCATTTTGTTCACGTTGATTAATGCTGTAATGTAGTAAGAGTTTCTCTTTATTAGAGTTCTTAAACTTTCATTAAATCGTATCTGTAAGACGAATACGACTGTGGCTCGAAAGTTTTTTCAGCTACTTTATAGAATTTCTAAAATTCTCTCAAACGTATATTCTATTCACTAATAAATTTTTTAAAAAAACCGAAAGAATGTTTGTCCGAATTCAAATCTTTGAACACAATTTTTTAAAACATTTATAACAAATCGTACTCCTAAACAAAATTTTATCACACAAATATTGTAGACAATTCATGGAAATGTAGCTGCAGGCTTTTTAGCTAGTGCATTTTATTGCTTTAGAATTAAAAAAAAACAAAAAATGACTTCAGTTAACAGCTTTTTTGGAAATAAAATACTTGTCCTTCTCCAAATCAGTGACCATCTTTATTTATTCAGTATTTTTTAACAAAACAAACTGTTTAATACAAAATATTAACAAACACGCCAGAATTTTAGTTCTATATATTAGTTTTTATAATGTTTTAATCCATGTTATTATCTGGAAATCAATATGTTACGAGAAATGCATTATTCAGTAGAACTATTTGAAAATTTCAGTTTTATTTTAATTATATTTAAATATCGTATTTCTTTTGCTTACTTATTAGTCAGCTTTTAATTGAGATGTTTATTTGATAGCAAAAAAAATAAAATAAGTTGAAAAAACTCACGTTTGTGGGAATGGAAAATTAATCTTATCAGTTAGAATGTTTTTGTCATATTTTTCAACGTGTTAAATGCTTTTAATGTAGGCTCGCATTGTCAGCTTTGCCTTCCAGAAATTGATTCTCTAATTGATTAAAAAATATACATAGTCTGCACGTGTTATAAAAATATTATTTTTGGAGTGCCTAGTAGAAATCTCTATAGAAACTCAGACACCATATATCGTGAGTCACATGTTATTTGGCATTTGGGCCTCCCATGTTCATCAACAGATAATATGGCATTGTGACTAATGGAAGAACCTCCATATATAAAAGTATAATAATAAGTGCTACAAAATTATAATATAATATTATTATTATAATATATAATAACGTAAGAGCTGAATTTTGAATTTCAATGCCGATCTTTCGCAAATGACGGTCAGGGAAGGTCATATTTTGCTTATACATGCGAATGAAGTTAGCTTTAATATGAATTGGTGGTCATCTCAGGACCAAAAGCTTTATTATACAGTGAATGACGGTTCTAATTAATAATTTCCAATCCTACCATTTCACACAATTTTAATTTATTTGTAAAAATAGACGTATTTGATGAAATTGTCAGTTAATATGCTAGTACTAAGTATAATTGCCAAAGGCCGCATTCATTTGTACACTCGTTAGATTAGAAATAAAAGAAAAATTTTGCATTTTCAAATTAATGCATCAGAATTCAATATCGTCATTACTTTGCTTGCGTAAAAATAAAATATATACACCTTTGTTTTGGCTATAACTTGTCTAATAACAAGTTAATTCAAATAGTGTAAGGAAGATACGCTAAATTCAGCAGTAGCCAATATTATGTATACACGTGAACTCATAACTCAACAATTGGCGTCCTTACCACACTTCTAATTTACGTTGTGATTTACCAGTGAGACAGTTGAACGCTGTTTTCTCCTTTACGTGTATATATTAGAACTGATTTAATTAAAATCATTGTCAGTTCAAATTTATAGCACACTTCCAAAACTATAATGTGTACCGGAAATTTGCTATTGTAAGTGGATACATTTTAGCAAAACCAAAAATAAAAACATTCCAAGCAACTCATTATCCTCCAAAACGTTATGCTGTACTAAACAAACAAATGTATAATGAAATTCATCATTGACTGATAGCACCATATCACGATTTTATATTAACTTATTTCGATCAAGGCTTGAATGGTTATCTTTACTTGAGAGACAAGTGTTTTTGGCAATTTTTATTCACAATTTAGAAGAAATTAATACATGTTCAAGAATCATGGACTTGGTAATCTCTGCAGGATCAATAAAAATGGTGCATTTTTAATATACCTTAAAGTCACTTTATCATGAACTTTAATAAATGTTTGTTTTTCTAAAATGATCACAATATTCTGCTCCAAATTAGCCAGTTTATTTTATTCACATACAAAGCAAAGATTGTGCAAAAATTACTGGTTTTCTTTTTTTGGATAAGTTGTATAATTATAAAGTGAAATATTTGAAAATCCCTCAATTCCAGTAGATTGCGCTTTTTCATCGTATTATCCAAAAAAAGTAGCTTTCCTTACTGTGCATATTTACTCAGTATATCGGGGGTTTGAAGAATAAACTAGAGAAATCGCCTCTTAAAAAAGATATTTAAAATAACGATAAAATCGAACTTAACGCACAGAAGTTATATTGTTTAACTGGCATATTTCTAAACAATTTCAATTTTTTTATATTTAAGTATTTATTCAGCACACGCGTGTTGGACTAAACGTGAAACAAACAGATAATACAATATATCAACAACGGCATCGAATCTTAGTTCAGAGTTAAATGGAACGTTCCGCATGTGATCTTTTGCCCGTCATTTATACGAAGCAGGGCAGCACGTGGCACAAATAACATTTCTATTGTAAAATAAGCGCTGTTCGGAAATCGGAAAGGTTTTGGAGCATTTCAAAGAAGAGGGGAGCATCGTTGAATAATTTACGGCAATATTATTGTTAATACAAAACGAATTAAATTGCAAAGTACTGCTAAACACAATTAAACGCTTAAATTAAATTTAAAATTATTGTTGATTTCAGCAGTCATACAAGTGATCCATCAACAAATAAGTTTTCATTTTTCTATGTGGATGACTATTTGTGTGTGTGCGAATAGGCTAGATGATTTTTTTGTATAAAGCTATGCTATGCCGGAGATCATTTTAATGCTCTATCGATGAAAGTATGAGCTTACTTGGTCAATGCGTTTAAAAACAGCATAATATCCGCATAAGCTGGGTGTTTCTTCATGTGTTTTCCTCCTAACATGACAAGTCGAGAGGAATGTAGAACTATCTCTTTCCCAATTGAAAGTTTTCTGGCTTTGATATTGATAATACTAATGTATGTTTAGTTCAATTTTTCATTATGCTGATCAATCGAACTTACTGGTTCTGTAAGTTTATTTTTGGTTTCGTATATATTTCTGGGTGGTCAAATCCAATTTGATATAAGCAGAAATTTTGTACATTCGGCTAATGTCAATTTTTGTTCAGTGAGCATTTTTGTTTACAAAAATCTTTTTGGAATTGCTTTCTCGGGATAGACATGTCTGAGCAGACTCTGTACTCGTTTTAAAATCTATGAATTGACACTTTTTAAATTTCATTTCTTTACTGCTTTTTTCTTCAATTCTTGTAGTTTTTCTTGCAAAATTCAGTTGGTTAGTCTATATTCATTTCGGTTGATGTGTCCGATTGCACGAACATGTGAATATAGAAATATCAAACGATACACTACCAGCTTTAATTGGATTGTTGACAATCAACATTTGGTTTGCTTTTAATAGAACAGTGATGCTGATATTTAAATTAAAAAGAGTTACGTCAGTGGATTGTATAAGTGGTCGAGCAATATTCGAGGATGATAGATTACCTTTACTTGGAAAGAAAATGACGAAATTTTGTTGGTATTTTCTGGAAAATGAATCGGGCGGTAAATTAAACTGAGTTTTTGTACATTATTATTTAAATGTCTATTTACGAAACCTATTTTTGAGTGTTGAAGCTTTTCCTAGATCTTGTGTTCAACTCTGTATGATGTGATTAATTAGTTATTCAGAAGGATTTAATGATGAATTTTCAGCAAAGCTTTTGATATGAGTTTGTGTTTGGAAAGCTTAAACTTAAAGTGAACTGCTCATGCAATTCAGCATTATATACTACCGTTTGTTCGTTATCCAAAATGTAATGCACGTACTCACGTCTTATCTCGAGTCAGATTGAGTATTCTCAATTTAGGGTTCGCATAGTCTTGTTTTTATAAGCCAATGAAGACCATCAAACATTTCTGTTAAAGTACACCTTGATAGTGTACTTTCAAGTCACATCTGTCTTGTATTACCATTTACCTAGTAAGTTCACCTCGGATTTCTATAGCCTAGCCATTCAATCTTAAAAAAATATTGACTACAAAGGTTATTTGTGAGTTTTGTTATGCACATATATGTTTCTTCAAGTTTTTCCTGGATATTGTAAAGTATTTAGTTTCATATTTATCCAAATCACACACAAAGTAGCCGTCAATATTTTATTTTAATATTTAAAAAAATAATACGAGATAATTTGTGAGACAATTCTATTGTCATAGACATATTTTTGATTTAGTGTGTATGCTAGCTTGAAAGAAAGCTTGACGATGCATCGAATTAGAATACATCAAAAGGTTTTAATAGATTTCTGAATTTCAACCTCTATTAACTCTTTTTACTGATGTTACGTTTGACAGTTGTTTATTATATACCAACCAAGTTTGCAACCCATAAATTTAACACCAGTCCCATTGTACCCAAGGAATTCCAGCACTATAAAAAATACTGTAAATCACACGAACTGAACGGCGCTTCATCCTTTCAGTGTTATTATTAGAGCACGACGTCAAACGGACTAGCATGGATCAATGCACAACGCATACGAAAAGTAAATAAAGTCAGATATGCGTTTGTTAACCCTATTTGACACAAATGCTTTGCACTTGGCAGAAAATATTGACTGCACAATTTCTGTACAGTAATGACTGGGAGCCGCATATCTGATTTTCGAAACCTTTTATATGCATTGCAGTTATTTTATTGCTAACCAGTTTGGAGTTTTGGATTTATAATGATTATGGACGCTCAAAACGCGTTCGTTTGTGTGGCTTACACCTGGTTTTCTCCTGTGCGACGCGTTAGATACTATAAGATCATCCTGTATCTGAAGCTCGAAAACTGGATTGAAGTAACTGCTTTAACAAACCGCACAATCACTAAATTTTTACATATTCAAGCTGTTGCTTTTATAAATAAAATCAATCTATCATTTAGGTATTCGATATTGTGTATAATAAGAATAAATATAATAATGAAGTTCTTGAAATTTAAACAAACTACAATAAAAATTTTAAAACCTGTTTTTGGAGTTTTGCTTTTTCGAGCGTAGAAAAAATGTGAAAGATAGGCAAACCTTGAGTCAGAAAATGTAATTAAAATATTATTGCATTAATTTGTTTCCTATAAGTGGTAGTTAAGAATGTTATTACCCAATTTTTTTTACTAAACTAATTAAAATTGGACGTTAGTAGTTGTAGTCAACGGCCATACGAATTCTAAATTGTATTTATTATTAATTCATTTTATTAAAATTACATAAATTATGAGTTTATATTTAAATGTATGGATGGTTTGCTATTTTATTTTATTGGACCTTGCGTGTTTGAAGTAAAACAAATTTGAATGTGTGAAATGAAGATTGAATTATTAACTTAATCAGAATAGGAAATAACCTTTCACAGAAGAATTAGTTTCATGTGAATTTGCTACTTCAGTGAATGAGCCACAATTTTACATAAGTTTGTTCAGCTAGATACGAATTTTGACAAATTCGCAAAAATGGTCATATGATTTTATACTAAATTATTTGTTTTCGTAATTATATCCTTCCGGCAACAGTGCTCTAAACCCAATAAAAAGTTCGTAAATTATTTTCAAATAATGACAGGAGCATAAAATATCTTTATTTAATTAAATGAAAAAATGCTTATTCAAGATATTTTGTTAAAGAGAAATGTAAATATGTTCGCCTGAATTTTTGCAAAATAAGATGGATGGTGTGAGTAGCAATCTTAGAATTAATGTTTACTATTTACTTCTTACTGATAAGTGCAAATCTTTTTGCTATAATGTAACCTGTTTTGAATATTTTTAAAGTTAATAAAAACCAGTGTTAATTTACCTAAAATAAAAATGGGTAGAGCCTTGAAGCAGATTAAAAGCAAGGATGTGGTCAGCTTTAGCAATCACATATTATTATTATTATTATTTATTATTTATTATTATTATTATTATTGTATTATTATTATTAATAACAATATACATATATTTAATTTTTATTATGTTATTTGATTTCATCTACCACCACACAACTCAGAATAAGAGCGAAAATTCAAATGCAATCTGCATTTAACTTTTTCAATAAATGTATATTTTCCCTGGGTAATCTGATAGTGTTATGATAAAGAAGATTTAATTTCACGCAGGTCAGAGCTAATTTTGATTTGTTTTACCCAATAGATATTTGATTTTGCTCGTAACATTTTGATTGGAAATAGTTTGTCTGTGAATAATGTCACATGGTAAAAGTATGATTTAAATCTTAATTTATGTTAAGTGTATGAAAATATCTCTGTATTTTAAGAAAATCGCAACAAATAGCCATTGCGTAGCAATTTCACATATAAAACACTGGACAAACATGAATAAATCATAACACTAGTACGTTTTTCGAAATCACCATGTATTTTTATTTTACATATCCGGCAAAAAATGACCTAAAAAATCCTTCCAATAAATAAGTTAATTGATACCTCAATTATAATGTGTCAAAATGATCAATCATTTATACATGTTTTATGGAATTATTTAATGGTTTGCAAGGAATTCTAAACAACTCAATGCTTTACTGCAGATTCTATCCATTCTTAAAAAACAGAAAAAGTCTTGCACAATTCTCGATTGTGATTTGGATATTTACAGCATTCTGCTGTATTACCAATTTCAATATGAATATACTCTTGCTGATTTAAGAGAACCAAAAAATGAAATAATTTAAAGCGGTTTCAAGTCGCAATTTTCAGTTAGTTAACCATCCATGCTATAGTTCGCCTTCACTTTACGTGAAATTGCTGCCGAACTAAAGTTATAACTATATACCACCCATATGTCGTTATATAAACATGTACAAGTTGTCGATCAACATACGAAGAACGATTGATTGGATGGTTAATTACTTGAATGAGAGAACAATGCAACGTAAACACCTGGTTTATATCAAATGGTTAGTACATGTCTGCATTTGCGCAACATATCGTGGCAACCTCGCACGTAAGTTCTCCAGTCTTAGCATTTAAGGTAATTAATAAACGCAATAGCAAGGAGTTAACCACTTTTTAGATAAACAAATCGCAGCCGGATTTATGAAAGCAGAAGAAGCATTGAGCTTGAACTGGAGGTGATGCACGCAAATGATTGGTTGTTTCTATATTTCACATTCTCTTCATGTTTACATTCTTCTATCTTGTTCTACCTTTCAATTTATATATATATATATATATATATATATATTTATTTATTTATTTATTTATTTATTCTCAAACCATCAAAACAATAATGACCAGATCTCAGACATCACTTTGCAATACTGCGAGAATGACCTTTACATGCAAACACGCATACACACAAACACAAACGCATACACACTTACCAACTAGCCAAAACAAGAAACAGAAGTAAAAACGAGTCAGATTTGTTACCACTAGCATAATCAATTGAAAACCCAAAATGCATAAATATGTATGATTGTATAAGAGATGATTAGTATTCACGAAATAAATGGCCTTTATCCACTTTGTTATCAATGTGTTCTCTTCCTAATTATATATATATATATATATATATATATATATATATATATATATAACACTTGAAATCCAAATGCGGATTTCGACTGTGATAATTGAAAGAACGTTGTATATATTGAACTTTCAAAAACACATTTTAAGCGCAGCCATTTAAATTGACTAGTTTGGCATTTTATTTATCGAATTTTTCTAAGTAATTCATTTTAAAATTAATAGTTGATCGAATGGTAATAAACATTTATTTCATGCAGTAATCGAGAATGTATTAAATAATATTATGTTATATGTTGTTTGTTTCCGAGAACGATTAAATATACAACTGAGTATTAGTTAAAATGTATGTAATGAAAATAAAATTACATTCATGTACCCTTCCTATGTGTAAAAACAAAAAGAAATTTTATCAGATAAAAGAAACGCTCCTTCTTCAATATCTTCTCAGGTATCTACCAATGAACATACCTTTATATATAAATTGGAACGCAAAACAAGATAGATATATGTAAACATAGATAGACTGTGAAAAACGGAAACCAATCAATTGTTCGAGCTCAATGACTGAACATGCTTCTTTTACAATTTGTTTATCCATAAGGCTTCGTATGTGGTCAGCTCCCTTATGTTACTGCATTTAGTTATTATTTTAAATGCTACGTCTGGAGAACATACGTGTGATGTTTCGACGATGTCTTGCGCAATTGCAGATGTGTATTCACCATTTGATTTTAAACAGGCGTGTAAGTTAACATGTTCTCTAATACGAGTAATTAGCAGTCTGGTTGATCGGCTTACGTAAGTTGATTGACAAATTGCACATGTATATCAGTAAATAATATTTGATGTCGACATTAACGGCTGTTTCTCTTTGATTGCTGGTAAAGGCAAGTGTGTTAACCTATATAACACTCGTAGTTTGGTTGCATTAAATGTGCGTGTTTCTGTTTAATTCCCCTTTTAATAATTGATTCAATTAATTGTCTTGGATAGCCATTATGTATTAAATCGTTAATTGCTTTATTATATTCAATTTCTTTAGAATCTTGACTATCCAACATGCCAAATCTTGAAAAGTAACCACGAACTGTTGACAATTTATATTGAAATGGCACAAAACTGCTGTAATGCAAATACTGTGCAGATCATGTTGGTTTAAGGTAAATTGTTCTTTTAAATTTACCATTAGTTTCTTTCTTTAAAAGTACATCTAGGAAAGGCAGACAGTCATCTTTCTTGTGCTCTGACGTGAAGCCAATATTCTTATGTGCTATGTTGAAACTTTGAAGCAATGCTCGTGATTGCTACCTTTTCTTAAGTACAAGAAATATATCATCCACGTACCGTATATATTGAGCACATTTACTTATGTCACTTTTAAATAATGTAACTCTAGGTGCGAAGACAAGGCGAAAGAAATGTTTCTTATATCTGATAAAATTTCTTTTTGTTTTCGCACACAGGAAGGGTACAATGAATTTTATTAAAGCTCGCATTTAAAAAGAATCTTTCAGAAAACTAGATGAACTAGTGACGTTAAAGTGTAGAGCGCAAAGAACGTAATTGTGAAAAGAAGATTATTATCAGAGTATTAGACAATTACGGTTCCCAAGTGATTTGGTGCGCAGTTTACGAAAGTCAAAACTACGAGACAACCGAAGAAATCTTACAAGTTTGGCGTATTCCAAAATTGAGCAGTTGAAGGAAGATGAAGCAGTGCTACAGGCAAGAATCGGGTGTGTATCTTGTGTATTAGATGAAATAAGTCTTTTTGTAAGAATGAAATTTCTAATGATTTTGCCGGCATTTACGACGAAATATAAAGCACGAATTTTGAATAAAATGGAAAAAGATATAAAACCTGCAGTTTTGTTTGATTTATTACCGACCGATCTTGATAAGCTTGTGCTTAACTTATCAAAAATGCCAATCGATCAGCTAACAATGGAGGCACCATCGATGGGCCGAAATTATGGAATACATCCTTCTAATAAATGCAATGTTGATTTTGAGGCAGCATTTGAATTGTTATTTGAACAAACATCTGACTTGGAGCCTACCAGTATTGATTATAAAAATTGGTTCAAGGCTACACTAGTTGATCAGGCTTTACATCTGAAATCGTCTAAATGCGCAGAACAGCATGCATTGACAAAGCAGCATCTAAATGCGATTAGGGGTATCAGCAGAAATGCAGACATCAAAATACTACGCGCTGATAAAGGAAAGAGCGTAGTTATAATGGACAAATCTAACTACGTAAAAAATATGGAAAACTTGTTAAAGGACAATACACAATTCACACGTCTAGACGATAAATCAGATGAAATAGACAAGGTGGAGCGCAAAGTAATAAATAAAATTAAGATTTTAAAAGATGCCGGTTTTATTGATGAAGCGTCTGCATAGAAGCTCAAGCCAGTTGGATCATCTAAACCAATAATTTACGGATTACCAAAACCACACAAAAAAGGTTGTCCTATGAGGCCAATTTTATCAATGGTAAATTCTCCGTTTTATGCACTAGCTAAATGGCTAGTTCGTTTATTTGAACCATTACGTAAACTACTAGGTAATTATTCGGTTGCCGATTCGTTGGAATTTCTAAACAAAATTTAAGATATAAATGTTAAAAACAAGATTATGGTACCTTTTGATGTTACGTCTTTGTTTACAAATGCTCCAATTGATGAAACCATTGACATTATAGTCAAAGCGGTAAAACACGACATATTACCATCGCCGGTGCCGGGTCACACTCTACGCAAGCTTACCATATTATGCACAAAAGACGTACGGTTTCGTTTTAATGGAAGCATCTATAAACAGACTGATGGTGTGGCAAAGAGGAGCCCCTTATCTCCAGTGTTGGTTGAGATTATTCTAGGGAATCGAGAGAACACATCATTAAAGAGTGACATAAGTAAATGTGCTCAATATATACAGTACATAGATGATATATTTCTTATCCTAAAGAACGGATCGCAATCACGAACATTGCTTCAAATTTTCAAACAAGCACATAAGAATATCGGCTTCACATCAGAGCACGAGAAAGATGATCGTCTGCCTTTCCTAGATGTACTATTGAAGAATTAATGGTAAATTAAACAGAACAATTTACCATAAACCAACATGGTCTGCACAGTATTTGCATTACAGCAGTTTTGTGCCATTTCAATATAAATTATCAACAGTTCGTGGTTGCTTTTCAAGAATTGACAGGTTGGTTAGTCAAGATTCTAAAGAAAATGAATATAATAAAGCAATTAACGATTTAATGTCTAATGGCTATCCCAGACAATTAATTGAATCAATTATTAAAAGGGGAATTAAACAGAAACAGACGTATTATGGGCCAGAAAAGAAAACAGTCTACCTAAACATCCCATTTAAGGGGGATGCAGTTTCCCGAATGGCACAAAAGAAAGTTGAAGCAGCATTAACACGCACATTTAATGCAGCTAAACTACGAGTGTTATTTAGGGTAACACACTTGCCTTTGCCAGCAATCAAAGAGAAACAGCCGTTAATGTCGATATCAAATATTATTTACCAATATACATGCGCAAGTTGTCGATCAACTTACGTAGGCCGATCGACCAGACGGTTAATTACTCGAATGAGAGAACATTGCAACTTAAACGCCTGTTTTAAATCAAATGGTGAATACACGTCTGCTATTGCGCAACACATCATCGAAACATCGCACGTATGTTCTCCAGACGTAGCATTCAAAGTAATTACTAAATGCAAAAACAAAAGGGAGCTAGCCACATACGAAGCCTTATGGATAAACAAATTGCAGCCGGATTTATGTAAGCAGAAGAAGCACGTACAAGCATTGAGCTTGAACTGGATGTGACGCACGCAATTTGATTGGTTTCAGTTTTTCACACTCTCTCTATGTTCACATATTTCTATCTTGTTTTGCTTTCCAATTTATATATAAAGATATGTTCATTAGTAGATATTTGAGAAGACAATGCGAAAGAAATGTTTCTTATATCTGATAAAATTTCTTTTTGTTTTTGCACACAGGAAGGGTACAATGAATTTTATTAAAGCTCGCATTTCAAAAAAATTATATTATTGGCGGACCAAAACATATTAAGCATGAGCATAATTTATAATCCCTTATAAATATGCGTTCCGTTTTTACTGAATATACATCTCCTTAAACGCGATTCCATATATATTATTATTCCGCAATAAAGTATGTATAGCTATTATATATTTGTCGAATAATTTTGTACCGCATGCGACAAAATATATATAAACTGATGTCGATCGTGTCAGAGTGACGGATTTACTGACTCATTATGAATATTGATTTGTCAGAATAATCTAAGCATTGTATATTTTAAAAAATAAAATGCATCCAGTAGTTCGGTTTCAACCCTTAAGGTTAATTTATCACCTGTTGTTCAGAATTTCAAACCTACATGACTCAAAAACATAGGTTCCAGCTATAGGAAAATTTAGCCAAGAAAATTTAGCTAATACATAATTGAAAATTGGATTTAATGTGCGGCATAGTGGCTCAGTGGTTAGAGCAACATATTACATAGCAAACTGGCCAAGGTTCAAGGATTGTCCGCGGCAAATTGTGGACAGTACGTGATACGTTCCCAATTAGGATGAAACCTGTCTACTGGATGAATTGAAGTATGTATTAGGTGTTGCGAACCTTGTACTAAATTAGTTCAGTTGTGACCATAAGGATAAACCACAGACAGCATGAACGGAAAGTTTAATCTTATGCACATGCGTTTCGTGCTTACTGGCGACTCATCGGTAGGAGGCAGTAATATGCTCTTTAACTACTATATATTTGGGTGAGGAATGTGGGATAATAAAACGTTTCAATCTACTATTCTACATTTCTCACCCAAAATATACTAGTGGTTAAAGGCGTAATACCGGTTCTGTACTAATACCATATATATATATATATATATATATATATATATATATATATATATATATATATATATATATATATATTATTCATCCGCAACAAACGGTATTTTAATGGATGAATTTTCCTTTCTACATTATACAAGCTTAGTTTATACTGATAAATATATATACATAATAGATCAGGCGTTTATGGTAAGATAGAAAAACTTGGATTGAAATAATTTTTATCACTGTCCACGCAACTAATATAATTTTAATTATAAAAATGTTTAATTCAATATCAACTCTCCAATTAAATTGGTTTTTGTTCTACAATTGCCCATTAAATGTGGTTTGTTGGAAGTTTAAATTGAAAATTGTCACATATGGTAAACTTAAAAAAAGTCTATCCTATAAACATTAGCTAATTATGTGTAGTGTGCGTCAGGGTAGCTCAGTGGTTATAGAAACAGACTCAAAAGCAGACGTTCCCAGGTTCGAGGCCGATACGCGACAAATTTTGGACAGTACAGGGTGTGTTTTCAATAAGAACCAAAAATGTCTGCTGATTGATTTATCCTTTCTACATTATACAATGCTTAGTTCAAGCAGAAAATTGTATGTATATAGAGTGATATGATTTGATATCAAGATCACAACCTTGTTTTAAATAATTTTTATCACCACCAGCGCAACGACTGTTCGTTTAATTAATTCTTTATGTTTGTCACACATTGGACGAATAAGAACATGCTATTTGCGTGATACTTAAATCACAATTTAATCCCTATTTCTAGGTTCAAGTCATTCTTCGTTTAACGAAGCTTGAAGTCCATCGAATAGTGTGAAAGCCTTCAATATTAGTAGATAAAGTTTTCCTCCTCTTAATGCAAAATTTATCGTTGATCTGTTGGTAATGTGAATGTTTCTAGTTGCACAATGTCCTCTGTCCAATGATACTTGATTTAGACCTAACAGCATCGACGATAAGGCTTTAATGCTTACACAACAGCTATTTTCCCTCAACAAGAAGGGTATGTTTACTTTTCAAATGGTGACGCACCTCTCTAAGTGCACGAAGTCCTCTGTCCAATGGAACTTCAATTCCAAACGCCACTATCGATTATTACGCTTTAAGTCTTATACCAGAGCCATTGTCAGCTAACAAGAGTGGGGTGTTCACTTTGTACACGCTGACGTCCATATCTAGTTGCACAATGTCATCTGTCCTATGATAATTCGTTTCGAAATAACACCATCAACCATAAAGCTATTATACTTGCACTATAGGCATTTTCATCTAACAAATTGTTATGTTAACTTTTTATATGCTGACGTCCATCTCTAATTGCACAATTTCCTCTGTTCAATGATACTTTGTTGCCACACAACGCAATCGACCATAAGGCATTTACGGACACTATAGGCATTTTCATCCAACAAGTTGGATTTGTTCACTTTGTATAGGATTACCCTCATCTCTAGATTGACCACGTCCTATGTCGAATGATACTTGATTTCTACACAACTCTATCGATCATTAGGCTTTAATACTCACACGAGAACCATTTTCATCCAACAAGTGGGGTATATTAACTTTGTATAATGTGACGCCCAACTCTAGTTTCATAAAGTCCTTTGTCATATATTATTTGAGTTCTGCTTGGTATTGTAAATATGTGGTCTTCAATATCTCCGCCGAAGACAGATTTGGCCAACAAAGGAAAATGATTCATATTTAGTGTAGAAAAGCATTCGCCTCTATGTGCATTACGTCCTTTGTCTAATGATGCTAGAGATACATTTGACGCGGCAAATTGGGAATAGTACGCGACGAGATCCCAGTTGGAATGTAACCAGTCTAATTTACGACTTGCCTTATATAACTTGTCCCAAGTTTAATAAATTTCAATTAAATATATATATATATATATATATATATATATATATATATATATATCTGCCTATATGTACAAATAATTTGAAATATAATACCTAGATATAAACAGAGATAGGTGACTTATACACACAAAAGTTTTTTCAAGTGCTTAAAATTTGAAATTTGCTTGCATTAAATAACTTATACGCATTATATGTAATTACCAAAATAGCAATCAAATAGATAATGAGGAGAAATGTGATGCCAAATAATTAGACTTTGGTATGCGTGAAAAATAATTTCCCTCGTTTAAATAAGTTATGGAGGAAGGAGACACAAGAAGGTTACCTTGAAAGAAAGAGAGAGAGAGAGAGAAACACAGAAAGCGAAAGAACGCGAGTTAGTTCATGAAACCATTCGGGTAAAAATGCTTATATAAAAGATAAAGCTCATTAGCATACGCCATAGGTGGAAATCCCATTCTATAAAGACCTGATACAGATTTAACCAAAATAAGAAAAAAAATAAATTGAAAAAGAAATGAATGAATTATTTTTATCATGGAGAAGATGGCAAAAGCGCAAGTAAAATTTTAAAAAATTGGGGAAATAAGCTACTGAACTAGAAAAATATATCTAGCGCAGCAAAACAGCTGGTTTTGAATTTTTAATTTTAAAAAAAATTCCTTATCAGATAAATTTTCTCTCCAGACTTTAGATTCCTTGTCTGAACTCACCCTTCTAATCTGTTAAAATTCTAATTTTCGCTTTGATCATTGGTATTAACTTTATTTCGAATTAAATTTAGTTCAGTGTCATTTTGGTTTGGTCAGTGGGCATATTCTATTATTGATTTTTATCTATATATCCTCATCCACTGATATTTTGACCTTCAAATCACTTAAAGTAGTTTTTGGATCGACATGAGCTGGAAGCAGTAATCGCTATTTACTGCACCATTACTTATCAAATCATACTTATTGGGCCAGGTCGATCGAAATATGAGTTAGCCTCCGACATAACTAAAAATAAAACAATCGATGATTGCGTGGGTTGTAGTGACAAGTATTTAAATCAAGTTTACGTGTTTAAAATAAACACCAGTCCTATAGATCATGGGAATTTTTGCTTCGTTCTTCGATGAATGGTTAAATACAATGCGATTGGTATTTCAAGCTTGTAAATCTGCTGTAAAGTATAATCCCAAATAGAAATTTAATTTTCAAAATATTAAAGATGTCTCTGATGGCGAGCTCCGTGTGTTCGTACTAACTTATGACAAAAAACTTAGCAAACTTGAGCTTTATTCACCAAAATAACGAATTTCCCTTATTTTAGAGGGACATGTAAAATTAAGACGTGACAGCACGTTTTTTTGGGCGATTAAATGACCAAATTCTAATCATTCAACCAATGACTTCCGATATTTCCATAAACAGGTCTACTTTCTTTGATTGGAAAATCTGAAATTGAAGTCGTCCATTAATTGAAGACATCTTAAGAGCACACGCTCATCCGCAACTATATGCCTGAAGCCCTCCGGCTTTGAAATGTCCCCAATTCCGATAAAAAAATAATTGTAATTTCCATCTGTCTACCTGGACATCCCAAGACCTGCCGTGACTTTCCGACTAGCCCTACCGTATAATATATGACAGTAGAATTCATTATCATAGATCATTGCTTAAATGTAACATTTAATTACAAATATATCGTGATTGGCCTGGTGGCCCAAGAACTATCGTTTACGCAAAATCATGCGATTTTCGCTGTCTGCTGCGCCATATCGTGGCGACCCTGTAGTTAGGTGATCCACATGTTTGTCTTACGCCATATTTCCCCTTAGGTATTCACGAACGCCCTCCAAGATAATGCAAGAACTTCCAATGATTTTTATTATTGAAAAACATTGGAACACTGAGTTTCTTCAGCGAAAACGCGTTTGTCTGATATGCCCAACATTAATCGTCCTGCTCTTAAAACACAAAACTTATCCGTCTACTCAACACTGGCTTGATTAAGAAAGTCATTTTTGAAGTTAAGAATTCACTTCTAATCAACAAGTGAACAGTTGCTCTCATCAGTCCGCGCCCGCGTAAAGGAGATTATTATAAGTTTCGCTTTACCTCCCGATCTAATTTCCATTCCTCTCAAATTTTCATGGCAATTCGAATTCAATCGCAGGTTGTTCAAAAACAATAGTTTTACACTTGAAACAAGCTAGGCATGTGCCTACGCCGAAACCTGGTTGTCCAGTATAATGGCAATTTCCTAATTAACGGTATTCCTTTTTTTAAACGACACACTTGAAATATTGACTTTCAAATTGTTAGAGTGATGTGCTTTACATTGAAGCATACTTCAGCAACAAGAAGTCGAAATATATGGAATAATTAGGTAGAGAGCGGATGCAAACACCTCTTATTGCAACACAAGGAAAAGGTAACTAATCTATTCCCTGTCCTGCAACATGTTTCTATTTAACAACACAACCTTTGGCTGAGTTGACAGTTGTTATCCATTTTATTGCTACCAATTACCTATTCGGTAAACACAGTTTTGGTACACTTTACAGGCTCCGTATATATTTTACATTTTGTTGGCTTTACATTCGCATTTTCGACGACTTTATATAAATTTAACTTCATTACTTCTTGAAAACACATTTGCATTGGAGATTGGACATTCCACCTGACCCACATTTCTTGACTAAATATAATTTGGGTCTGTAGCGAAGTAACAGTTTATACTGATTAGTTGCTATTACAAACGAAGCGTTTGGCGCAAAAGATTATTCCATTATTTCATTATGAATAGGACTCACTTACTGATTCCACTCTACTAATTTCTTCGATAACATCACAACACCTGATTTACGATCATAACAATTGACAGACGATAAACCGTCCTAGTTTAAACTTTCTTTAGTGAACATTATTCAATTACCTGATATATTTGTGGAAATTAATTATTTATTTTGTCTTTGTTTCACCTCAAAAGTTGATTCTGGTTAGTTAGTTACCACTTGTTTGCAATAAACTTTCTTCAAAGTTTTTTTTTATCGACAGTTTGAAGCATTGATATTCTCTAAATTCAAAATGTAGTGCTTGTTGCTGAGATTGAAATGTTATATAATATTTAAAATGAATGATATGTTGATATATGAGAGAGTGTTTTCTAAAAGTTTTCGCATATAGTACCACAAAGCGAATTAGTTCCTAACGATATAGAAATCTAAATTTAGAAAAAAGACATAACGTTATGTTTCTTATGCATTAGAGACACAGAGAGAGATTTACGACCAATCGCATATTCTGTATAAAGAAATTCAATTAAAAATTGAACAATATACATATATATTGCTTGGTAAAGCGAAATATGAAGAAAAATAGTATAAGGAAGAATTAGTATAAGTTAAATAATTACAGATTTTTAAAATTATATGTTTTTATGTGCAAAAGACAAATTAGCCAAGGAATAATTTGTTACTGAGTCTGAAAAACCAGTCTCATCTGCTTGTACATCGTCTAATAACTTCAAACGTAAACCTAAAAACCATCTACTTACACAGACTGCCAAGTGGTAAGTAAAACAATACTTTCTTGGTCTAATTAAATCAATTGCAACGCCTGCATAATTAATATTGTTATTTTTTAAAAGTTCAATGTTTTTCTTTATATATATATATATATATATATATATATATATATATATATATATATATATATATATATATATATTGTAGATAATGGCTGGCTTAGCTACTTTACTGCATCAACTGTTAAAATAGTATTAGGGCGTTAGACTAGAATTGGGACCCACATAAGATTCGGAAAACATATATTTTCAGGTACTGGTATATATTTATAATGAAAAAATTGATCTAAATCAAAATCATGAATATAAATTCTCAAGTTCTTGAATATCATTTATAAAGCAGTCAATGAAATCGTGTTTTACTATAGTCATTTTCCCGTTTATAGAATGTTATCTATGATTACTGCCTTGAAATGAAATGATTGTGCTTTAAATGTCAATAAATCTATTTATTAAGCCAAACTATTAAATAGGTTCTTGGTCGTACAAAATACTTTTTTATTATATAAATTGAACAAACCGCAGTGAGATAACTTTTGTAAAATAGATTTAAAACTTTGCAAACTATAAAGAAAAATTACAAATGTTTATTTAGAAAAAAATTACTAGCTTTAGATAAACGCCAATACAGTTGAAACTAACCAGTCCCACAATGCAACAAGAATACTGCCAATCACAAGTACTGATTAATTAAAAGTTTCGATGATAATCTTGCGCAAACGAAGACAAACGGATTAACGAGGATCAAACCTCAACTGTTAAATAAGTTATGGAAAATCAGATATACGGCTCTCAACTCTAGCATTCATTGTACTGGACTGGAAATTTCGGCTGCACAATTTTATACTCTGATAAAAAAAATATTTTTGCACCTTTCGCCATACGCACAGAGTTAATAAATATACTACAAAAAAGAAATGATTGTTTAGGTTAAAATCGAGACATTGAAATTATTGTTTAATCAAAATTCATTTCAATTACAAGGAATGTCGGATTTTTAATGAACGAGAGAAATAAATAGGATGTTTTTAAAATACATATAGATTTCTATATGGTCATAGTTGGTCAGACTGCCTTTGTTCTCTGATAAAAACTTCGGTACACTAGAGCGCGTTAGCGTATGTAAATAAAATTAGTATTTATTTTTTATGCAGTTTGAATTAAAACATTGAAAATGTTGTTTCTACTATTTCCAGAAGCGGATTGATGCAATATTTATCACTAGACACGTAGTCAATGAAGACTCAATGTCATGCTAATTTTGTTTCATCGCATATAGGTTAGATCAACTTAAATTCCATTTACTGAAGCGTATCCTACAACTTTCATCGTCGACAGCAGACGATCGAATGATAGATTTTGTAAATCAATTCGAAATTTATAAGAATATCCTTTAAAAAATCTAATCTTATTTCTAACCATCCTGTATTTAATTATATCAAATATGAACTGCGTATCGAATAGATTTAGTTTAACCAGTCTTGTTAAAAACACATTAGGCAGATATGAACTCATTTAAACAAGATAAATTACCAATATTTTAATTTTGGGGTCGACATTTTCAACAGGTTTCCTTTATGCTACGTTCGTGGAGAATAAAAAACAACAAAATTTGGAACTGACGATAGTGTTCTTTGTCGTATGAAGGGTAGAATTCATTTTCTCAATAAACATATTAATACTTATTTTCATTCTCATCACGCTACAAAGGAATTAAGAGTATAGTCTATAAATTAACGATAAATATTTAACATTACTCCATTAAAGACATCAAATTATGTTTGAAAATTAAAAACTAAAACACATTTGTTAATTTTCAGTTGAAAACTAATGAAAGATATGTCTTTAATAAAGATATTGACAACATGAGTAGACATTATCAATTTCTGACAAAACATAACCAAATTCACGCGTATATAATGAATGGGAAAATTAAAAGGAAAGCAAATATTTGCTGAACGGTTAGAAGAGTATAGATGCAATATTTGACGTGAAGGCACACGTAAATATAATATATGATTGTCATAATTTTTAACAAAAACGAAAATCATTTTTTCAGTTTTAACTGAAGATATCATCTTTAAAAAAATGTGTATTGTTCAAGAAATTAACTGTGCAATTGTGGTCAGCCTATATAAATTCTGCTTATTTTATTTTTCGCAGAACATCTTATGGACAAATTTTATTAAAATATCTTAACATCTATCGTATAAAATCATTAGAAGAGTATTTATATGTGAAATTCAGACGCCAAAATTATGTATATCCTAAGCTAAATATATTAAAATCGATTAATGTATATATAGATGTAAATAAATATCATTTATTTCATTTTGACTACCACTCCAATCTGGACTCACCTGAGACGGTACACAACGCAAAAATCAGTAACATAAAAGTTCTTGAAACCGGACGCTTCTTTATTCACCGTCTTAAGACAATGGATTCGTTAGCCACTGAGTGTAGGCAACATTACTGAGGTAAGGAAAACCTAGTTCTTTGTCTTGGTGATTTGTCCGTAGCGCTACCTGTGAGTGGATTCAAACATATCATTAATGTTTATGAAATAAAAGTTTAAAATCCATACTGTACTTCATTATCGATTTTACTGCGTGACCAAGTAATTTTTCGACGATTGACGACCAATATTTTGTGAAGCTCCTTTTAAGTCTGTTTGTTCACTTCAAATGCCTGCCTATTGGAAATATTTGCTACGAGATTTGTTGATGAAAATTTCCGTGATAATTGGAAGCACCTACGCTCCTCTACAAATCCTTTAATGTCTTATGCGACAAACGACTCTTAATCTGTTTATTTGTTGAGGTCAAATACGGGTTATTTCGCGGTAATTAATAAACTGCGACTGTCGCTAAATGCGTTTGAAAACGGCTTATTTTATTTTAGGGTATAGATATTTCCACTAGTACGTATTTAATATGTTCTGCATGCGTTAAGACAAACGCTTGATTTACTACAACGACAAATTGACTGGTGAAGATCAAACCATGATAAATATATATATTGAATGCAAACTTAGATATGTGGCTCTCAACTCCAGTAGTCTTGCAAACAATGTATTTGACTGTAAATGTCAGTTGGAAAATTTCTATGCAGTCACAAACAATTATGCAACGACATTTCCAGTAAAGTACAATGTATGCAAGACGCCTAAATGGTGAGGGTCGCATATTTAATATTTGTTTCTCAGGTTTATGCGTTGTAATTTGATCCACGCTAGTCAGTTTGCCGTCGTGCTCTGTTGATGGTCATGGAAGGTCAAAACGCGTCAGTACGTGTCACTGATGGTAGTTTACCTATGTTGTTCGACGACTGGTTAAGTAAAATAGGATCGGTGATAACCTGAATTTAGCACACTTGATTTAAAGAAAAAGAAATGAATTTGTTCTTATCTCAAAATTCAGCTTGAAATAATCACTGCGTGCATTATTATATCCTTTTGCTTTGCAAATTAAGTTTATTGCATTTGACTAACTAAGTTATATATGTATAATAGTAACACACTCTAGTAGTCCGGTAAAATATTAAACGCAAATTTTGGTCGAGTCGTATTGATAAATTGTAACATTATTTTCTCAATTTCTTCATTTTCTGAGACTTTTAAAAATGATTTACTCTGCGTATTTGGAACATCTCAATCGAGACTTTAGCTAAGACAAAGTAATGTATAAAATCGTGCCGAGGTTAGTTTAAATTCAGCGAAAGGTCATGACATACGTAGATGAAAATAGTCTCATTTTTGGGTGATGCCAGCATGTCGTCATAGGAATCACCCTTGCAAACTGACCACGTTGAAACTATTTCTGAATTAAATTTCATCCTAGGCAAGTTTTTCCGTATAAGATACGTTCGATGTCATCTTATGGAATAAAATCTTTGTTGGTCCCCCTTTTCAGAATAAAGGAATCTAGGAAAAAATTGTCTATATGTGTCTCGACGAGAAGAGCCTGCTTTGTCTGTGGAACCATGGGTAATATGCAAATAAGCCCACCTTTAATTAACAGCTCCGTGAACTTTTCAACTAGCAATGATACTGGTCCATATTTTGCGGTTTCTGCTCCGGCATCTATAGCAACTGACATTCGTCAGTTTGTACTTCCGTTGGACTACAACATTTTTAGCAAGCAAAGATAAGTTTGAAATGATTTGTTCACCAATAATATGTAGCTTAACGGTTGGAAATCGTGTCGAACTTGATTCTTATCTTGTAGGTCTTATTCGAACGGAACGGCTGGGTCGTAATTTGATTAACTTCATTTGCATTCGCCATTAAATCAATACTTAGTTCCGGTTAATTTTTTTTACAATTCTTTCAAAAGAGACTATCAAATCGTCAACAGATGATAGATAAGGGTATATGGTTTGGGTTATCTCCAATTCCAGAATTCTAAATTTTGGCTTTTTTATGGTCTTACACAAGAGAAAATATGCTTTTTAGTTATACATTTTGGTATAATACCAACGTTTTCTGAGTTCTCTCGAAATATCTAAAAGGCCCAATTAGGGTTTATTAAATTTGGCCAATTTAATACTAATCTGGAATGACTCTCTAGGACCTAGTCAGGATTGAACTTTTAATTAAGGCCCAATTAATAAATTATGTGACTACTTGTAGACTAGTGTTTAGGAAAAAAATCTTTACTACTATTCAAAACGAATTACAGTGAAGACCTTGGATATAATCTATTCAGCATTGTTGTCCAGAAATTTGGAAAAATCTGTCTAAGCACATAAGTATTTGACGTCATCGTCACAAACGGGAACATTAACATAAAAATCGGAACAAAAATACACGAAGAACACGGAATACTCACGGAAAACCAGAAGAGAATTTAAGTGCAAGAATAAAATACATGTTTGACGCAAAACTAAATTGAAAATTTAACTGCTTATTAAAAAGTAATTTCTTTGATTTGCCGCTGAAAATTGAAAATGACTAAATTTGAGCAATATTGGGCTAAACATTTCACTGCTGACCATCTGGAAGGAATCGAGGTGAGTTTTATAATAAATAAAATTTTCTGAGGAAAATATATTGGACATTTGACGAATAGAAATTTTAATTTTTATCAATATACATAGCCATAAATGCAGCTAAAAATCATTTTGGATGTAAATAAAAAATGCATTGCAAAGTTTTTTTCACAATAACAATTTTATGGCCTAATTTGAGAAGAAAAATCGACGTATCTAATTTACGCGTTTGGAAATATCTTCGGCGTATATTTGACGTAAACATAGTGTTCACGTTAATATTCTAGGAACGTAGTACTGTAAATTACATATAGTATTATAAGTGATAGTAACAAACAAGATTGGCTCGAAAGGTTTATAATGCACAAAACCGCTTAAGGACAAAAAGATCTAAATAATCGCAAAATAATCGTCATAAGATTATTAGTCACTAATTATTGCGGGAACGTGTAATAGGGACACACTTCACAACCAATTAGCGACAGTATTACAATTACACGCAAAATGACGTGAATTCTTTAGAATCGGATTGAAGAAAGCTGTCGAATTTCCTGGCCACCTTGTTTTAAAACTTGGCTTCTTGTCGATGAAAGTATCGAAATATATATATATATATATATATATATATATATATATATATATATATATATATACCTTGTCAAATGATGTGTCAGGATCATTATCCAGAGTCAAATTAACACTATATAGAATATAATTTATTAATGTAAGAAGTGCCTAATACACATCTATGCTAAGTCACAAAATTTATGTATATTTAATCAGTTTTCGCCACGTAGAGCAGAAATAATACTGCCAAACAAGGCTATTTTTGACGGAATTAATCGTTCATAGGCATAACTGATAGACCGGCGAGCCAAGCAAAATGGTGGTGTTTGCAGATTATTTGGTGATTATCTTGCCCATGACACATTTTTAGTTAATTGATCGATATGCGATGAACGATGCGAAGGATGCCAGCAATATTTTCAGAGGTTCAAGAGACACTCGCTCATATTAATTTGTTTGGTCTTATCTAAAACATGGGAAAATGTTTTTGGGCACATAACCAGTGAAGCTCTTAGGGTATTCAATTTTATGCCGTGTTATAAATACATTACATTTGGCTATAAAAAGTTTCCTAACACAACATCTACTGAAGCAATGCGTTGTTTTATTAGAATTTGTAACTACTATCGCCACTAGTACCAATGATAGAGTAACCCGCTTCCTAGTTTGGATGCAAATGATCAGCTAAATTGTGAACGTATTGAAGGTCTTCTTGCGCACCACAATATATTTAATGCTGGCCAGCCGAATTTACCTATAATTCTAGGTAATTGGAAAGCCCCAGAAAGTAAATATTCGACTTTGAAAAGGGAATGTTTTTCGTTGCACGAATCCAGCCTCCAAATTAAACGATACCTCTTGTGTCATTCTTTCGAAGTAATGATTGTCAGTGCATCGATATTGACGTCTTTGTAGAAAGATTTTCTCAGTTTCTGCGCAAACAATAATTTGGCCTATGAACCGTCTTAATTAGTTTAACATTACCATCAATCATGTTAAATAAATAGAATATTTGGCGAACGCTTGTTTATCTCACATTAAAATCAATAGCTCATTATACTGCTAAATTGTTATTTTGGGATGACATCCGGACAAATCGGCTAATTGAAAGACAAATAACTTACATCATGGTTATGGAGGTAATCAAGTCGATCTACCAGTTTCAAGATGGTTGACGCAGAATTACTTAAATATAACATTCAAGTAAAGTAGCCGTACAAGATCAGGCTCGCAACAGACTGTCATCGCCCTGGCGTAAACGTTACTAGAATAGTTTTACAAAGACGTTTCTTTTGGCTGCTTATTAGAAGCGTTTTCAGGGAATGGGCTAAAGCTTTTCATCCATACCAAATATCTAAATTCTTTCAACATACTAATTCATAAATTAACCGTTTCGTGTTGCTCCTTCAGAAGTACGTGGCCTTCATTACTAAATAACACTAATTGATTTGCAAACAAGGTGGCTCGAAACATTATTACTAACTAGTCAAGATGAAATGACTAACACTTACGCGCTTTTATTGAGTAAGGTGACAGATTCAGGAAGCGCAATTTTCAAGGTTTGTGTTGAGCCACCAAAGGTGGTAGTTACTAAGCAAATAAATCTTGTACTAAACAGTCGGTGTCCGAAACTTGAATGAGAATTCCATGCACCGGTTTTGGTTTCGGAAGCACTAGATTCCTACAAACAAGATAATGTTTAAATTGATGGCGTTCAGTCTAGGTTAAGTTTAAAGTATATTAGACCACCTAATATTTGAACAAAGTCCCAAATATTTTTTTGACTGTCTACAACATGTGTCATTAACCAGTATTGACTGATCAATTAAAGTCTGAATTTCAGTTCCGTATTCGGACCCGAAATATATTAGAAAATTGAAATGATCAAGAACAAGTGTCATTCTCTGGTCGAATTTTCCACAAGTCAGAAAATAAAAAAAAATGCAAATTAGTATGACTGGGACTTCTTTGGAGCATAATTAAGTAACAAAAACAAAACCACATATGTGATTTTGGTATAAATTTAACGTAGACGACATCAGATTTGTCGGAGAATGACGTAGCATGTCGATCCGGTAGGTCCATTTTTCATAATATCCCGGTAGGCGTATTTTACTTATAAGTTTATAGATTAAAATGTTTAGTAAGGCAGATATGTTCATAAGTACCCATTTTTTTTAGTTAGCAATATTTTTTATTTCTCGTTGGTCATTTAATTTTTCTAGAAAATCTTCTCTTTTGTTTTAATTAAACATTTTGGCGTACACGAGAGCTTTTTGATTTTTACACTGTCTCGGTTGGTAATCAGTGCGTTTCTGGTGTTTGCAACTTACAAATAGCAAATCAAACCAATAATTGTGCATGCTGACTCACGTTATGTCGAGGACATTCAACGCGCACTTTTAAACGGCTTAAGTGCTAATATGACTTTTTAGATACTAACTGGATAATAATTATTTCAGCGTCACGTATAAATCTTTTGAATAATTTGAATTTACATTAAGAATTTACTAGGAATTTATGGTATATATTTAAATATATGAGTAATAATCGGCTTACTATTTTGGAGAAACTGTATTATGAATAAAAATAAGGTAAGGCAATTTCACAAATTGGGTTATCAAAGAAATAGAATTGCTATTGTGACTAAATAAAAGAGCTCATAAATATATTTATACAACACAAATATATATATATATATATATATATATATATATATATATATATGTATATATATATATATATATATATATGTATATATATATATATATATACAATATATAAACGGTCATGATCCTGATAGATTTTCTTTTTATGTATTTATTTATTTTCAATATTATTCATCTTTTAATTACCACATCTCCATTATTATATGTGATACTTTTGTATGTTTATCTTTCTATATTTCAAGGTATAATTTAATTCGTATTTTTATATCCTTTCCTATCGTTTCATGTATCGGTACGTTCATTTGCAAGAATTTCAATTTTTTCATTTTCTTTTAATTATAAAACATATAAAAATTTAACTTTTATATGCAGATTTTGTTATTATATCGAATAACCTTGAAGATACCTGATTTGTTAACCAAATTGTCCAAAATCTGTCTGTCTAGTGCTTTATTTTTCTATCCATTAATCATTTTCCTATATCATCTCGCTATTTATCAATATACACGTATAAAAATTTATATATTATTCTCGGAATTTCCTTTTTATATAAATTTTGACCCACGTGGTTTTCTGCCTTCATTTTAATCCATTAGTGAAAATTTAAAAAAAATTATTTGATCAATTTTTTTCACTTAATAATAAGCTTTCTTTATTAAAATGTAGTTTTAAATTAATATCAATTTATATATTTCCCAGTCTATTTATATATCCTTTTATCCTTCAGTCTTGCCATTTAAAAAAATTAACTTATAAATAATATTTTCCATTCGTTAAAATATTATCTGATAACATGATATTAAATCTCTTTTACAATATAATAAAATGACGCCTACCTGATTACATTCACATTTTTCTATCATTTAATAAAATATCGAATTATTTTGCACTGTATACCTCAGTAGTATATTATAAGTTAATCAGTGTCAAGGAAAGCATAATCACTGAATATGTGAAGGAAATTTTCTCTTAATATTATTTTAACTTAATGATAAACATAATTGGATTAGGCTTAGCAATGGAAAATTTTCAATAACACCTTGAGTATACACGGTTTTCAAAATTAATGAATGAAAGCTCGACTTTCCAATAAATTTATTTGATTATTTCACTTTCGTCTATTCAATGAGGTGGTCTAGTGCGATGCTAAATAGATAAATTATCTATCTATCTATATATATATATATATATATATATTAGTATGTATAATTACAAATTTTATTATGTTCATCATATGTCATTCTTAAATGAAAATTTTTCTTTCAAAGAATTTAATTACTGAACATATTTACAAACTAAGCTATCAAACTGTTTATTTTATCGTTTAGAGATAAATTTACAATTAAATCCTCAGTATTGACGTTGTCCATCGAATTGAAAATTTTCCTTTTAAAAATTTACGGCACTCTATATATTAATCTTAACACTTATCTAGACAACTCACGCAAACAAAATACTCTGAATAAATTTCTACCTTTTCAAAATATTTTTTGTATTTTGCTAACTGATTATCGTCTATAACTATTACCGTTCATTGCACGAGACTAGCTTTCTCATATATTCCAGATTTCTAGGTAATTTGTGCATAATTACTCAATGAATTTGAACAATGTTATAAAGCACTCTAATTGATATATAATTAGATTAAGTTATAAATGATAAAATTGTTCTAACTCGAAACTTTGAAGAAGTTTGCACTAAAATATAAATTAAATTTATACGTATTCTCAATTTGATCATTTTTTTAAATGAGTTGGTAGAAAATTGACCCTATACTTAACCCTGTTTGGTCGCATATCATCGCAGGAAAGATATTAAGAATGAAAAATTTAAATAGCTATAACGATGTTGGAATTTAACGCTTTTTTAGCGTTGATTGTAAAAACATATATTGCACGTATTTTAATTGTCTAAAGCTATTTAAATTAATGTTTTTAATTTATATACAAAATCAATAGTCTTTACTAAAAAATAAAATGATCAAATTTTAAGGAAGTAATTGTTTCATTTTCTTTAGAAATAGCATTCAAATTTTTTTCACATTTGTTTGTTAATCGTCCAATAGCATATTTTTATTTGACTTTAGCTCATTGGCCAATTTAAAATTGTCCCGAATTTCGCAATACAAATGAAAATCTGTCATTTTATTATTTCTAATTTCTGTGCTCATTATTACTGGATTTAAATTAAGAGATTGAAAATTTACAGGTAAATGGACTATTTTGGGAAATATACACAGCAAATTTTGGCAGTTATTTTTTTAATAATCAGTTACATTGATTTCAGTACAACTGAACCTAATTTCTGCCATCTTATCGGCTAGGACTTGTAGACTATTTACTTTTCTTTACGATGTTCAAAACATGTGTCATTCCTATGTTTATTGTATAGACAATAACATGAATAAGGAAACCATAATAAATGGAATTTTAAAATGTGTAATAATGTGTTGCAAGTCGAGATTATTTGCAAATCACTACACATTAATCTCCGCTTTTCGGAAAATTCATATTGATGAAAATCTTGTTTATGGCCAATCAATTGTAACAGGCTATCTACAGCTGCTCATGAAATTTATCGCTGTTTCAAAAACAATTTGAAATGGAGGAGATTATCCAATCTGCGGCTAAGTCGAGAAGCAAACGACGTACAAGTGAAGAAAGCCACCAGGTTGATGCGCAATATTCTAGGTAAATATGAATTTTAAATCGACAAAATTTGTAAAATATGAGGCCCCTAACCTATTCGTGTCTGTAAGCCCCATAGATGCCAGATGGCTGGAAGTCCTAAAATTCACAGTAGTGTCTGATATGCTTATATTATTACTAGTGTCATTTAAATTCAAGTCCGCTATGTCCTGCACTAACTTGCATGTGTCCTCATACTTAATATCGGTATCCATGATCAAATGTTTTAATAATTAAATTGACACTTACAATGGCAAATGGAAGGTGAGAGTCGGACAGCTGCTATGCCAGCAATAATCTGTTTCGATGTGTACGTGACCCACAAATAAAACAATTATACCTGTTCCAAGGCTCCTCCTCAGTGTTATATTATATCAGAACACAAGGCAATTGATGGAAGAGTTTATTTTATAATGTTGTAATCGTTTATTATGGAAAGAAATGTTAAAATGCAGCAGACGAAATTTCAATACCAGGTTTGAAGCGAGATACTCAAAAACTGAAAATAGCGCACAATTTTAAAAATCAAGTCTTTAAACAAAGAATGTTCTGGAAAATAAAAAGAAAAAATTCTTTTTAAATAAAGTTGTTACAATCAGCTATGGTCGTTTAAATTTATCATTCAAGGTCATTTTATATAAGGCGGAGGATTCAACATCCTCCACATACACCACCTTCTCAAAAAAAGAGAGGAACGACTAATAGTAGGAGTTTGCACCGTCCAATTTTCCCCCATTTCTCATCCAAATATATAGTGGGTAAAGGGTGTATTACCGGATCCTACTGATGAGTTGCTTGTAAGCACGAATCGAATGTGCACAGGAGACTATACTTTACGTTTATGGTGTCTTTGGTTCATCCTTATGGTCATATTTGAACTAATATGTTACTAGGTGCGCAACAACAAATACACAATTGCATGTACGTATCATTTTGCGGATTGCAGCATTAATGCACGAAAAAGAGCGCAATGAAGTTTTATTAAGTAAAAACAAAAAAAATGATGAAGGTAATGGTTAATAAGGCCTGCGGATCCAAATATATTATTTCGTTCATATGCAATTTTAATGACCTGCTGAGGTACAAAATTTACTTTCATGGTGAAGAAAATTGAAGGAATTCAGGCGCCATTGTCATCAGTTACTGATGACAACATAAAGCTTATTTTATTATTCTATCAGTATCTGGAATAAGTTTTTTAAATCTTTTAGAGCTATAAAATGAGCTTGTCGCGATCAATGAAAATTTCTCAACATAAAAAACTAAAAAGCATTAAAAACATACACGTCATAATGTAAAAAAATCTTTTAAAAATATCAAATTAAATAAAAATTAACAGACTATGAATTTTTTATTTTTGGTCTTCTTTTCTGTGCGGTAGTGAATCCAACACTTACGTTTCTGCACATTTGTCATAGAATTTCTCAGTTACAAAAACTTCCATAACGAAAATCCACATAATATTTAATAGTGTGACTTAACTATAGACAAAAACAACTTAGATTTGAAAGCCATGGGATCAAGGGATGGGCATGCACGAGCCCAAAATTAAACATCTGTAAAAGAAAATTTAGTCTAATGACTATGTTAAATTTTCTATAATAAAATTAATATGTACGCAAAAATAAAGTTAAATTATGTTTGCTGATCGAATGAATGATTATGCATTGCTTCATGGCAGGAAGGTATATTTTCATTCTTGTTCATCTCATTGGAGTTAGCCTAGTTAAAGTTTTCCATGATTTCTTGCACTGATTCTGATGCATTTTGGTCCACATATGCAGAAAAAGAAACAAATTTACTGCAACACAATGAAGCATGTGTTCATAAAATGAGATATAATTGACAAAAATTTGAGCAAAATGTTGATAATTATTCAAGATCATTACGCATTAATGTAATTTACATGTATGTGCGATATCAGTCGCCTACTGGATGGTGTGCAGGGCCCTAAATTACATGGTCCTGGTTGAAATCGCGGTTGAGAAAATTCGAAAAACGACTTTGTAGAGCGAAGCACTTGTGCTCCAGTTTGAGCCATGGTCTCGGAAAGCTCTGGAAAATACATGAAAGTCACTAATAGGGGCGAAGACAATCTACTTGATAAATTTCTTCTTTTTATTTCCGCAATTTCTGGTTCAACCTGATTACACGGAAACACACACACCTTCACACATACACCTCCACACACACACACACACACACACATATATATATATATATATATATATATATATATATATATATATATATATATATATATATATATATATATATATATATATAAGTTCTCAAAGCTTTGGTCTTAATATCGTAAGGTCGACTGATATTTTCGTTGCGAGCAAAATACAAAATGACAAATCTGGTTGTGATAAGAAATATATATGAACATACACGTTCCAGGATTTGCAAGTTTACTATTTGCATGATATAAGGGAATGTAGGTTAGAATTTATTTTCAATACACGCTACACATTTTCCGACAACATTCTCGCATAGTAGAAAAAGCACTTGTTTTCAATATGATACTGTAAACGTCTTTTAAATTTTGTTTAATACTTCAATCAAGCAATTTATAATAAGGTGATAAATACACGCTAAGTGGTCTCGGACAGTGTTTAGCGTGCAGCACAGAAATAGGAAAGCTACCACAGTTAGTAGAAAACTATTATTGTAGAACGGAAATTAAAAGGTTAATATATGCTTTTTCAATAGCAGTTACATAGAATTTGTGCAAGATTTTTTTCCGGAGAATAATGAAAAATTAAATACTTCTAGAAAATGCATAATGTCGTACTCGTGTTATATTCCGCATTAAATAATTAAATAATAACAGTTCTAAAATATTTACGTTTATATAACCTACTTTATTAGTAAACCAATCGTTAAATTTTACTTTTGTTTTATAGGCCACATTTATTTTCATTCTTCTGGTTGTTGCGATTATTCGTATCCCGTTTTGATCAAAGACAATTACTATTTCTCTCGGGACACCTACGTTATGGTTCTACGAAATATTTAAACAATAACACCAATCAAATAGACTTGTAAAAGTTCTTTAAGATTAATATGATGGTTTGCAAAACTTTCTTTAAGTTTATTGTGATTTTCTTCAAAGAAAACCGTTATCAAGCGGTATTTGAAAGAAATACATTCGGGGCATCTTATTGTGCACTGTCTCAAGTAAATTCTTGCGATAAGAAGCTTTTGTAATTTGCAAAGAAAATTTCCAAAATGTAACAATTATATCAAACTACTAAATGCAAACAGATCATTAGAAATCCTTGAAAGAGTTTCCTTGATGCGGAACTAGAATAATTGTAATTACCTGATCTGCGTTTTGACTAATCGCAGTAGTTGATTAGTAATTCTCTTTTTCATGATATTTTCGATCTCTTACCGAAGATCTTCATTTGTTTCGTGAAATGCATCTGATGAAGATCAGTAAGTGAAGATCGAAATATCATAGAAAAGAAAATTACTGGAACAATGAAAGCTGCGTTAGTCATTAGAAATTCTGTCAAACATAAGAGAACAGCCAAAAAACATAATAAGATTAATTTATTAAAAATAGTACAAATTCGCAGTAGAAATATTTTTCTCATTTTAGGAAGTCCTTCAAGTACTGTAAGATTACTTAGATTATTTTCTAAGCGAAAATAATAGCATGGTGCATATTCATTGAAATAAATATATAAAAGAAGCCAAACTAGATAAATAATTATTTCAGAGTTATTTCTATAACACAATATCATTATAATATTTATCTCCAATTTAACACGTTACAGAAAAATTAAATCCTAATAACTAATTACAGCCTTTCTGCATTTAGAATCTTAAATTAATTTTAGGTTTCAATACTGATTAAATTATTTGTAGAAAATAAAATACTGCACCACTTCATAAAAAAATGCCGAATAAATTGCCGTATTTCTATAAAAATAAGCAACGAAAATAATCCCTATTACTAGGCAAAAATACATGTAATTCAATTATTTCCACGAGTTTGGCTTAAGCTTATATCATAAAATGTGAGAAAATAAATAGACAAAAATAAATAGGTTCAAATACATATAATACCAATATTAAATTAATGTTCTGAAAGTTTATATGTATATTCAGTCTTCATAATCTCCAATATTTGAAAATTATGCATTTATACAATAACCGGTTGGTTACAAAAAATTATAATTGTAATGTATTATTTAGTCCCGTTATGTCATTAATAAGAACGACTCAGGTAACGTAAAGAATTTTCCACGGACAGGACTCAAGCTTGAGCACATACTGTTATCAGTCCTTGACTTGCCGTTGCACAATCTTACGTCTCGTTTACATGGAGCATATACGGCGTCCATTTAGATCTCAAGATCCAACTAATCAGCTCTAGTCTATCATTAAAGAAAAAACACCACTCTAACTAAGGAAATGGTAGTGAATTAAATATTAATATAAATAAATTTTCATTAATTGCTTAATCAATTTCATTATGTATTATTTTGCCAGTATTGACTAAGCGTCGTATAATGCTGATAAGCATGCAATACAGAAATATTTCAATGAATTGTGCGATCTTGATATAAATACTAATGCCATTGTACATTTAGATTTGTCAGTATGAACCAATCATTGTATTATTTAGAAAGTCAATTCATTCACTTGAACGGTTTAGCTCATGTTTAAGCCTTTTCCGCGGCAAATTCTTAACAGTATATAAAAAGATCCTAAGTAGCTCGACTGGATGATTTACGTTTTCTACCTTAAAAATGCATCGTTTATGAATATTTAACTGGATTGTTGTACATATCAATATGAAAACCTTGCTGTAAGCAAATGCTATCACCGCCTGCACAACCGACTAACGTTTAATTAATTCGGAAGTCCAGAATTTAGCTTAAACTTAAGGTAAGGCTAACCAGAAAACAGGTTATTTTATAATTGATAATTTTATGTAGCACGCGATTCGGTTGCTCAGTGGATAGAAACACAGTCTCCGAAGCAGATGTGCTCAGATTTGTGTCCTATCAACGGCAAGTGTTCTGAATAATGTCGAAATCAGTGTACCAAATAAATAGATTTTTCGACATTATACAGTGCTGTAGTCCGTATGGACAAATGTATGTAGGTAATATATATATATATATATATATATATATATATATATATATATATATATATATATATATATTTAATGAAATGCGAGTTCAGGCATTGAGCTTGAGCTGGATGTGACGCACGCAGTTGATTGGTTTCCGTTTATTCACACTCTCTATGTTCACATAATTTCTGTCTTGTTTTGCTTTCCAATTTATATATAAAGATATGTTCCTTAGTAGATACTTGAGGAGATCATTGAGAAAGAAAGTGTTTCTTGTATCTGATAAAATTTCCTTTTGTTTTTGCACATAGGAAGGGTACAATGAATATATATATATATATATATATATATATATATATATAGATATATATATATATATATATAAAGTGATTTATCCTTATATCCAGATCGCAAATTTTATTTAAATAATTATTAACATCATTTGTGCAATCAAAAATTGTTAAGTATATACATGATTAATTTAATATCCATCTACTGAGTAGTGAGGAGGCTGTTCAATAATGATAGATTTGGTGTGGCCAGTTAGACATTTAGTTCTAGTGAGTTGCAATATAGGCTAGATCTGCTGAAAAGTCTAACGAAATTCTACATAAGTTACTACATAACTGAATATTGTGCGTAGCATGTTTTAGGATGACTCATTTTGTAGAGTCACAGACTCCGAAGAAGACGTACCCAGATTTCAGTCCTGTCCACGCCAATATTCTGGGCAGTATTTAAGGAGTTCCCAATAAGGATGAAACAATCTACAAGAAAACGTAACTTTTCCACTTTTTACAGAGCTTAGTTTATGCTGATATACATGTATATAATGGGACTAGTTTTCATATCAATCCATTATTTTTTTTATACTACACAAAAAGCGAATTTTACATTTATGAATTCAATTGGCACTAAAACCGTTTACAATACCCATATGGATATTATAAATATTATATAGTATTTTAAAGTCTCAACTAGAATCTATCTTTCTTTTGTAAATACACCACGCAGTCCTGTAAAAAGAATGAATTCCGAAAACTAGATATGGTTTAAGATAGGGAAATAAAAGTATTTCAGCTATTATATTCAGGGTAGTTTCAGCGAGTGGTTAAATTAAATTTTGTGGCAATTTATATCAAGTTTGCGAATTAATTTAAAAAAAACTTATTTCAAGTTTAAATGTTTAATTCTTTTCATTACACAAAGTCAACAAGGAGTCGGTGAAATATTCTTCAATAATATAAAATCTAAGTTTGCTAACATATCACTTTCATTCTAATCTCTAATATAATCAATCTAAAACAAACTATACGACATCGTCAACATGTGTCCTAATGCGATTGAATATTTCTATATTCTATGAGATATGAACTCGGACAATTCATATATTTGGTTTAATGTTGTGAATTCATCTATATAATTCTGAAAAAGGTGTTCGTTTGTACCTTTAGTAGTACATTAAGCGCGCGACTATAACAATTTGTAGGATAATATTACCATAATGTGAAAAAAATCTCATTAACTTGATGTATTATTGATCGACAATCTCAGATATAACATCGATGGGTACACCAAAAGCGGGAATAAACATTATAAAAATATTCTATGCACCTAAACTCGCTGCTTGCACAATTTGATTCTTATTGAGAGCGATGATTGCTGCGCACGTTACCACCTATATTTCTCAAAGCGTAAGACAGGTAAGGTTATCTCTATTCAAACGGGTATTCAAGCGGTAATGTAGTTAGCGGCACATTTAAAGCCGCTGAGTTGGTATCCGCTATAGGCTTATTGTTTGGAAATCCGTTGTTTTAATACTATGAATCGAATCGGGATTCATAGATTTTGAGCCATGTATTGATACGGCAACCATAGTTTTGGTAACATCTACCGACTCCTGGCATCGATTTTAACCTTCATTGAATCAAACTGACGCCAATTAGCATTCTGATTATCATTTACGGAATCATTAAATGCATTATATGTTTATTGTTTATATAATATTTATACATACTATATTATATATATATATATTATTGTTATTATATATTAAATATAATTTAGACTGGCTTTAAAGTCGCGGGGTCGAAGGCTTCATACTTGGGAGTTAATTTCATTACTATGATTACATATTATTAAAGGAAGATTGCACAATTCAACTCGACATATATAAGATTATATATATATATATATAGCAGGGCATAAGGCGTAATTATGACTTCATAGTCATGATAAACACAGCGCATTCATTATGTGGTGTTCATATATCCTTTCTTTCTCATAATACTTTAGCTTTGAAATATCTGTCTTAATTTATAACTGAATATTTATTGTTTAGGTATAGATAATACACCATAGTATATATATATATATATATATATATATATATATATATGAATTCTATACAACAATGAATATATAAGTAGTCAGAGAGTCTTTATTTATTTAATTTAAAACTATAATCGATTATTTCAAAAAACTTTACTTCACTATTCAAACATAAATACATACTATCTAAATATTTTAACTATATAAATTTGTATTCGGAACTTTGACCTATAATTGGATTTAAGTTTTTCAACATATCGTTTAAAATTAATTTTATTTAGAGCTTTAATACCAAGCTAAAATTTTATCTTATCATTTATCGGAGATAAAAAAGGTAAAGAAATTGACTTGTCATATTTCATTTCTACTATAAGCATTAAAATTGACTATTAGTAAATGACCAAAAACTGAGGAAATTTAAAACAGTGACATCGTAATATAAAGGAAAATCAGAAGCTATGGAGGAACCAATATGGTGCGTGATTAAAATGCGCGTAAAAATAATTGAACAAAAAACCAACCGTGCAATAGCTATTTAAATCGACAATATCATACGTCGACTCAAACAGAGAAAAAGTTGGAACACGCTTTGGTCAAGAATGTTAATGGCACAGCAACCAAAAATTACGCAAAATGGATTGGAAGAAGAAGTAACTTTCTTACGTTTAAAACCAATAATGTGTCATCGGAGTCACTTACTCCATATAGTAAAATAAAATCATTACAATATGATGAGAAAAAAAATATATTTTGCTCGTTAATCATTATCATTACGAAGCATTTTCCTGTTTGACAAGCGTCGGTTTTTCTCAGTATCTTCATCAATAAACAACCACTCTATTTCTTACACGTGACCACGAATTAAATCAACATATTTAATTAATAGATCGCATGAAAAGTTGTTTAGATCTGCCCTCGGATTATTCCATTTTACGAAAGCCGGGTGATTAATAATGGATGGTTTGTAAATTGGGACTTAATAGCCACGATATCTCATGTTTTGCCTGGCGACAAAGCTAAAGCGCACGATACAATGCTGGAATTGCCGCAAGTATATCGAAGTGGGTTGATGACACACTTCAATAAAATAAATGAGATATATAAATGGATGACAGGTCCAAAGATTTTTATAAATATTGAACATCTTATATCAGTTTAATTAGAATACTAACTTAAAATAAAAATATAGTTTCTCAATAATAAATGAGGAACAAGAAGATTGTAGTTTGAAATGGAGAAAATGTAAACCGAAAAACAAACACATCGATTAATGAGAAATTGCTAACAAAACCGGAGTTGCTGTGATTTTGTAGAAGATATATTTTATATGCACACTAACATAAAAAACTCTTGATGATATCTGTTCGGAGGAATTTAAATTCAAAACATTGATGGAACGCAAAACGATTCAATTAGAAATCGGTTATCCAGAACGATTTGTGGAAGCAAATATGAAACATAAACGACGACAAACCAGCAACAAAGCCGCACTCGACTGGAATACGGCATATGTCAGTATGCCTAATAAAGAGGACGCACAATCCGCAAAATTTACATGCAGAATTTTTGTAGTGAGTTTTTGTACGCTTTATACACAAGTGATGCTTGTTTTTGGAACAGAACATAGGTAAAATATAAAGTCTTTATTAGAAAAATCAGCGTTCTCTGTTGTTTATTCCGGTCAGACTGGCCCGATTACAAGCAAACCAGTTCGTGACGACCCTCCGATAAAGCTTAATAAAATGTGAACTGTATGTTTGCAATGTAATCGTACGATATTGGGGTAGATCGAGTTGCAATTCAAGTGAATTTAAAGTGAAAAAGCCGCGGAAAAAGATACAACTCACTAGGGTTTATTATAATGCATATCATTAACTATCATCTGTTGAAAAAAATATCATTTCATATGATGTGATTAAAAGCTGGCGACAAAGTTACCGCTAGGCAAAGAAATAAACGTGTGCTTTACGGATTAACTTGACTTATGTGTGCATGCATTTAATTAAATATAATCCCGATTGTTTACGACATTAGTCACTTATATAAAAATGCCGGGATATTAAAATTGTTATTTTTTAGTTGTATGATAGAAAATTCTACTTTATGTTGATTATATAACCTAACGCGTAATTTGGCATTAAAATTAGCTAAAAATTTTGAAAAAGATAAGTCATCATCAGTATTTGAATAAAATATTTCAAACATAAAATTAGTGGCATTAATCAAAGTAACGTCAGTTCATGCTTTTGGAATACAAGGAAACTTTGAAAAATATCTTTAACCCAACCATTTATTAAATGATTAAATTGATTAACACGTCTATGTGATAAGGCCTAAATTGTTTAAAGTCATCGCTATTGAATTGTTTTTACGTAATAATAGGCAAAAAAACTCAGAAGTTTCTGAACACCTAAGATGCACCATAGATTTTAATAACCTAAAAATGGGCGTGTCAAATCTACAGCAGCTTCGACATTCTCTCCATTTAATGGAAGCTTAATTATCAGCAGTTAAACAATTGATTAAAATTGTTTCAATTACTTTAACAATCTAAAGTTCTACATAACGTTATTAAACATCACTACACTTTCTTTATCATTGAAGATTTATATTTGCGTTGAAAGTGGGATATAATTTAAGCTCCAAATGATGTTGTTTTGTAAAAAAGCCGCTGTAATTTATCTTTTAATATTTATTTATTTATGAAAGGAACAACAACATTTTGTTAAACGTAGGTGTATAAAAGAGTGTAATTGCAAAAAAGTCTTTCACCATTCAGTCGGAATAATTTGGAGAAATATAAGCTAATATAAACGCTTTTACTAAAAATCGAGCTTACACGGAAGCTGGTCCATTTACTTGATTAGCGAGTCAAGTTAAATACTAGTTGATAGTGATACGAAGAATGGACATGCTTGGCTGACTAATACGATATTATTGCCAGGTGTGGACAGTCAAAATGAAATGAAACAATAAAGTGAAAAAAATATTGTTTTTTCGGATGCTTTGTTAATTTTGTTATTAAATTTCTTTATACTATAAAAATGATATTGTTAAATCTTTTTTTGCAAATAATTAATTAATTTTACATTTAGTGATTCAGTCTTAATCACATACATAAATACTCTTTTTGAAACTACTACATTAACAAGGTTTGAAAATTGTGACTTAAATATAGCATCCGGATTCTCGATTATCTGGGAGTATTTGGTATTAACATTTACAGTAAATAAAGTTTTAAATAAAAATTCGACTCTGTAGAATACTTTCTTTTGTATCTCCAGAATCTAATTTGGAAAATTTCGATATTTCTTTTTAAAAAACCACGCATTTGAATTGTTAATTAGAAAATAATTTGTCTGCTAGTTTATTAGTTAAATACTGTTTATTTGCGGAGAGTAATAAATATACAAAATGCTCATTAGGTGTTGCGACCTGAAATAATGGCAATGACCTTGTGGAACGGAAAGTATAATCACTGCACACCTTCGTTTCAACTTACTGGCGACTCATCGTGTAAGGCGAGGCAAATATTACACGCCCTTTACCTGTATACTATTTGATTTGAAGAATGTGGGATAATAGGATTGATTTTAATCACTAGACAAATGTTTTAAACTTACATTAGTGGCCTTTAGCATCATATAAGTCTTTCAAAAATGCGACTTCAAGGCTAGCAACTCCAACCTACTATAGCCTGTTGCTGGAGAGTATTTAAAGTTTACCTGCCAAGCTCTAAAACAATATCGGTACGATACTAACTTTAAAGAGTGCTGAAAAAGTGCATGGTACTACTTTACAATATTAGTTGGAAAGGCGGTACATGCTACCTATGGTGGTTGGCAAATGTGTTATTGTTCACGAAAGTGAGAATTGCAAATGTTTCCCATTTATTACGCCAGTAAATCCATACATCTGAATGTGATTGATATCAGTTGTATCACATATTTGCGTGGCAGCATGACATCTGTTCATTTCAATATGTAATAACAGTTAATGGCTGTGGCGGATTACTAATATATATATGAAATTACGAATTAGGTGTTTGAACACAAGCAGTTGTGACAAGAAGGATAAACCACGGTATAGTCACTGGCATTCTCGTTTCCAATGCGGTTGTGCACGGTAGCATCGGTAGTAGCTGTCTGGAAGCATTTACCTATTGTATATATTGGGGGTGAAGATGTTGGGAAAATGGGACGGCAATGTCACTACTAATGTGTAGCCTGCAGTCTGTGACGCTAACTATCTCGAAATAGGCTTCAAGCACCAACTCACTCTATAATTTATATCAGCCAGTGATTTGTAAGGATATCAGCACCGTGGCTGACTTTTATTACCTAATACCAAGAATATTAACACTATGGTTTGCGGGAGTAGAATAGATGGTACCTTTGATGGATTAGGGAAATATACGGATTAAAGTGAGGTAAACTATTTCTGAGCACCTACCTGTGTACTCAATGATTCAGCCACTCTAGTGCCCGATCGATATCCAGTTTTTCACATTTCATTAATGTTATGACATCCTGTTCAGTAAATTTATAAAGTTAGATACTAGTTTTGTGAAAGACTAATATATATATATATATATATGCAATTATATATTATGTGTTGCCTTCCTAGTAACTGCTTTTCTTAATATCTATAAAATTTCACAATGGAAATTGGAGTGTTAATGTTGCAGTATTTTGAATATTGATTTAATAAGCCACACCAGAGCAATCCCTATAGCTTTATGGGTGTATCGTTTCAGGTAGAGTCGTGTGGGATTTGTACCTTTCAAGGAATCTCGTTTTATCAGATTTGGCATTCAGAAAACCGTTTTCATCCACACTATTTTAAAATAAACTTGCAGATTATTAATATTTTGTCTGTTTTATCATTTGTTGACTTAATTTCATTTTGATATATCATATTTAATCACAAATGTATGCACGGTAAAATCGATTGTTTCGAGAAAAGAACTCGCCTTCTCTTATCGAATGTTGTAGATTTTTTGAATTTCTTTAGTTTTAATATCCTAATTTAATTTTTCTGTTTCTTTGAAATTATTTGTCTGCTTTCAAAATTTGTTTATGTTGCTGCGGTGTATTGAATACCTGATTTTTCATGGCTTTTCAATTGAATAAATTTGTAGAGGGAACTCTAATTTTGCTGTTAAAGAAGCGGTTATTTGCAGCGGTAATTTAAATGTTTTTGCGAGTGCCTTAATTCCTGTTATTTTTTCATATGAAAATAAATAAATCCCTATGTTTTAACGAGACTGAATTTGAATAGCTGCACATCTTTCCTTATATTTTGTGTCTTAAACTTTAATTATCATCAACATTTCACGCTTTGTTTGAAAGCTTAGGCATATAATCTCATTTAACTCTTCGATTTCATTTTAAGTTACTGGTTTTACTCGGACATTTGCACTCCTGGTATTGGCAATAGGAAACTGATAAGCTAATCGGATTGTTTCTGGTTATATCTTCGGCATTGTGTATAGAATAATGTTGAAAATGCATCTGTCTGCAATAACGACTTGTGAACTTAGTTTATTCCAGACATTTGGCACGAATGAAATTCTCTGAGAAAAAAGTATAAAATTTTCACGACGAAAACTCTGACCGCCATTATTAATATTTCGAATAATGTGCATTTACTTTTCATTATGCACAATAATTTATCTCCAGAATAATGGGAAAAAAATAATTCGGAGAAACGTGTTTGTAGATGAAAATGCCAAACCATTCCGTTAATACACAACTTTAAACATACTTTGTTGAAGTTCAACTTTCAAAAATTTCCCCTTGACAAAGTGAATGATAACTAGTCTCATTGTAAAATTTATTCAAATATTCTTCTAGCAAACGTAAGTTATATTTGGATTATACTGTGCTGAGTCGAATGGGTTTATGTAGTTTAGTGCCAAACTTGAGTGTTAAACTGTGTATAGATGGAAGAAATAAGCTTTCTGGCAAAAATTAATCTAATATACAAAATCCTGTTGCTGTATATTAATGTTGACATCAAAATAAAACATTATTGGTTTAAGCGGTGATTAACTCTCCTCAATTAATTTTAATCAGTTAGGTCAAATATTTGACGCTTAAAAGTTTAAAAATTAATGTCGAAAAAGCGGGTGATAACTCCTCTGTTCATTATCAATATAAAAGATTATGTAAGAGCTCTCCTCAAATTATTACATTTAAACAAATTAACATTATTGTCAATAAGCGTAGACATTAGACGTGCGAAACAACACCTAATCATGAGAATATTTCAAGGTTTAATCTTTATATTTTTAAATTCGACACTGTCAGGTAAATCAGCATCTATATAATATATTCATTTAATTTATGCATACTTTTATGCATCTAATATACAGAATAGTTTTAAAAATATTACACTCATGAGAATAGAATGCACCAAGTTGAGAATAAAAGAAATAACGAAATGATATTTTCCTAATTAACTTTTACACCTGAAGGAAACTTTATGTGATGGTCTTCTAGCTAAATCTGATGTGGGATTATATAAGTTGTAATATATGGACATATTAGGTATGGTAAATATTACATAAAGATCAACTTCAAAAAATGCAACTGATCTTCTAATTATCAACACCTAATGCTTAACTTTAAAACTAGGGAAAAAATATAGATATATAATTTTGAGACACCACATTTATGTTTGAAATTTATAAAAAATTTACTCGAGTTTTTTAAATGATAACAGTACACGTCGAAAAAGCCAGAAAGAAATATCTCTGAAAATTTAAACCTTCCCGCTTTTACTAAATTCAGTCCGTTGTTCAAAGTATATATATATATATATGTATAATATATATATATTACATATATATATATATATATATATATATGTATTGTTCGCACTAAAATATCATTAAGTATTAGATACAGAATGACATTGAAGAAGTCAATATAAAGTATTTTTGTTTAGTGCGGAATATTTCCCCATCTAGACTTATCACCTGATTGAGAAAAGTGTGAACAATTTTGTCGCGTTCATATTTTTCTGATTTGTTTCGGTGTGGGTGTTTCGTTGTAATTGTGCAGATTCTAACTCTTGGCAAGCTCGTATTCTCTCCTTGCTTCACAGCACATCAGTTGCTCACCTTTTGTTTTGTCCATCTGACTTGGTTTTAGGATTCTTTTGATGTTAAAATTGCATTCGGTGAGTTTCATACAGATGGAGTTCGTTTAATTTGCTTAATATACGCTTTGTTTCCCTAGCGTCGCGGCCAATCAAATTTGTACTTTGTTGAAACATTTAGGCATTTATCATGGGTTCTCGATAGGCTATTATACAGCGATTCATTTATATGTTAGAATTTTTCGGATCACGCTGTGTGAAGAATTGAAATGTTAATTGTGCTCACTTGATTTGTTTAATCATTGTTTGCTGGTTTGTGGATTGTGAGAATCAAATATGCTTTAACTTTTGGATAGAAGTTGATGAATGTGTATTTAGTATCTGATTTATGTTCTATAGATTTTTGAGATACACAAACAAATGACATAACCACGCACATTTATAAAATCGAAATAGCAAAACTGAATCTGTCCATACAGGTGGCATCTAAAATACAATCTAAAAAATGTCCCATTAATTTACCTGTAAAAATATGTATTATCAACTTGTAATTTTAAACTTTGTATAATTAAGTTCATGCGAACTTGCTTTTTTAAAATTTTACCAAAATTAATGAGAAATAAATTTACCTTCAGCAATTCAATTTGTGCGTTTTACTTCTTATTGAATAATTAATGGAACATAACTGAGAAAATTCAGATTTATTACTCAAATTATAAAAAAAACCTGGTCAGACTCTTCCCTGTAAGGAAATATACATACAATTTGTTGTTAATTTTGAAAGTGTAAAACTGTTAGAAAGAATAAAATAATTTAGGATATCCTCACAATGATGCGTTGTGCAGAAATATTTCTTAAATCTGTGTTGAAGAAACAATCAGGAGCAAACAATCCCGTTAATAAAACAGTTTTTGTTAAATTCAATTGATCTTAAAAATTCAAGCATAGAGTACGTTGAGGCAAAAATAAGATAGTTTGGAAAACAAAAAGAGGCATTTAGCATAGTCGAATTAGAAGTGTTTTCAGATACGTTGGGAATATTTAGAAATAATGCGCGAAACAAAGAATTGAAGGAGCTATTCAGGGATTTAGATAAGTTATCTGCAAAATAAAAATTTCACATCAATCCAGAAAGCATTAACTTCGAATATTATAATGTAATTCAATTAAAGCTTCAGGAGGAAGCACTACGAATTGATGTAAAAGCCATGCTCAATATGATTTCCCTATAGTTGTGACATCACAGACATGCAGGCTTTAGGTAAAAACATTTATCGTTACCTAAAAATCGGTGTTTAACAAATCTCGATTTTCACAATGTAATCCTGCAACTAATTTGTGTTTGAATCAGTCATATTGGGAACGTTAAGGAACAGGTAATTTAATAATTCTATTTTTCACGTATAATCTCTTTCCAGGTTATTGACTCGGATGTATTGTTACGTAAGAATTAAAAAGTCCTAGCGTATTATCAAATTAATCATTTATATTTAAGTTCGATTAACATGGAAGCTAATCTTAAGTTCGAGGACACTGAAAATTTAGCTCAAGATATTGTTGGCATAAACTTCATGGATGTGGTAGGTAAACCCAACTAATCAGACTCATATAAGTGTATTAAGAATGAATCCGACTTGGCATCTATGGGGTTCTCATCTAATAATAGGTTTGGAGGCTCTACAAAATTTTGATGCAGAAGGGCTTAATAAGCATGGAAATATAATCAACCCTATCTTCAAAAAGATGAAAAACTATGCTGTTACATCAACAGCAGAATTTAGAGAAAGATCAGAGCTGTTGGAAGAGAAATGCTTTATGGCAAACCAATTGGCTCGAATGCTGCAAGTCTATATGGTTAGCCGAATTTGCGCGAGATTCAATCACGTCCTGCAATTCTACCAATGCGTGTAAAATTGCCAATGGTAAACATTCCAAAGCATTTACCAAATAAATCGTATGAGAACTATAGCAGCAGCATTAATACACACATTGTAAACGTTCTGTTTATACAAACGGTGAACGGAAGCAAAGAGCATCACCTATGAAATGTACCACCGCAGTCTTCAAACATTCCATTAGCAAAGGAAACTGTGATTCTGTGAGACCGAATCCAAAATTATAACAGCATTGCCTGATCTGCGTAAACGACAATAAAGAAATTTATATCGGCTAGCACCGACAACCTGCAGTTCCCATCTCATTGCGAGGATTTCCGTCGTTTCAACGCTGTCGCAGTGGGTAGTTTTAATGCAGCACTCCTAGGGGATGTATACAGGAATTATCCAAAAATCCGCCCTACAGAATATAATTGAACAAGGCCAGCTATATGGAAAATTGTTGAAAATCCAATATTCCTCATTCCAAAAGCTGTAAATCATTAAGAATATTTAGAACAGGCCAACAAAGCCGACCCATACATTAAAAGAGAGAGAGAGTGAGAGAGAGAAAGATAACATGTTTCCGCTTCTCGATATTCACCAAGATAACGATTGCAATCTGACAATGTTTATGAAACGAAAATCCACTTTCACAAGAAAATACACTCATTACAAAATCAGAGACGTAGTATCTTACATAACGAACATGGCAAATAACTTAACCAATTGAATCATAAATATATGCGACCAACAAAAAGCAGAGGAAGAGTTGGAGCATTTGGAGAATATAGTGCAAGTGAGCAATTATCCCAATAAATTTGGTGACGTTAGAATGCCAGTTCGCCCGTTCGCGTAACACAAAGCATTAACAGAATTGCCTAACGAAGCGTACCATAACAAGGAGCATTATCAGACTCCGCAATAACTAGATAAATAGACCGAATAACGAAAACTAACTACACAAGTCTCACAGTAAACATCATATTCCATATAAGGTGGGTAATGTTTTCGAAAACTAAAGATCACCTGCTTCCATTCTCTAAATCTTTTATTTTATACATGTTGAAATGTATACGGTGTAGCATATAGATAGAAAAAACTTAGAAATAGCTAAACAGTAGAATCCATTAACAATTTCAGAAACGTTTATCTGGGAAAGGGGAGCACCATCGGAAAAATCAACAATTACACATTATATAGATAAAAGAGGACACCAAGTGAATGCAACTAAAATCTCCATTATTTTCATAGTGAGTTCCGGTAATTTCCGAAATAATTATGGATCGTGGTTTATCAAAAGCAAAAAATATGGCTAAAGTTTCTATAGATTCTTCAGCAAAATATTGCATTCGACTGACCGCAAATGAAATAACCAGATCGTATAATCAGCAAAGAAAACAAGCTCCATTTGATTGATTGTCATCAAGTATTTTTGTTTCTGTGTGTTTGCATGTTTGCATATAATGGTCTTTCTCGATATATTGCAAATTGATGTCTGAGATCTGGTCATTCGTGTATTAATGGCTTGAGAGTTGACTAACTGTTCATATTGTTGCCTGTTACTTGTACACATGTTATTCTACTGCGTGTTTTTTTCCTCTTGTTCTTCACTTATATTCTGTCTATCTGGTAACAACGCAGTGTGTACTGATTGCCGTGCTCAGTGCTCATATTGTTTTGAACTTTCTGTCGCCGTAAGTGTAGCTGTTTTTCTTTCTTCAGTATATTTCCAATTCGATCGGATGTTTGTTGAGTCTAGTCGAGGGGGTGTTTGGCCTAGCCTGTTTGCCAGTTAATTATTGTTGTATTTTTTTGATTCCTGGCCAGTCGATAAGACCATTATATTCATGAATGTTTATATGTATACGCCTTATGCTTATGCTACCTCATATATATTCATATAGGTGGTTTTTGGGCTGCAAATCAAGAAGAACGCTTTGTACCTTCATTCAAAAATTCGTATCACCACACGCACAGCCGAAGATCATTTAATGTCCGAAAAGATTGTGCACAAATACTTTTATTGAACGTAGAGATACGTAGATGGAATTCAAACTGTTGGCACGGACAGACCGACAACATTCATAACAACAGACAAAGGATCAGGAATTACTATTCTAACAACTGATGCTTTAAATACCACTTTGACGAAAATAACGTGTGAAAAGTCAAAGATAAGTCAATAAGCTTGGAAAAAATATCAAGTGGCACTTCGAAAGTTTGGAAAAGTACGTTGCGACTCTAGAGTATGATCAGAGCTTCCGGATGAAGTACATAAAGCGAAATCGATTGGCACAAATCCCGCCAGACTATATTGAATACAGATTTAATTCAGGTTCAAGCATGCCTCCGAATTCAACTAATGGGTACAATAATTTCAAAGGTGAACACCACACGACACCTACCTGCGAAGTACGTACGAAAAATCTTGCAACAACTTCCAAGAATCATTACCACATACACTATTAGATATTCATACGTATTTACTGAAGATTCGTAAAACAGAAATGTCACCAATGAATGCAACGTCACCATCTACAAACATTCTATTAGTAAACTCGACGATGGTTCTTCGCAACTGAATCAAAAACCAAAATCTGGAACGTCCGACTAGTATAAATAACCTCTATATGCTAAACAGATAACTTACAATTCTTATTCTATAAGAGGTTCGTTCCAAACAAATCCTATCCAAATGTAATATTAACAATAGAGAAAGAAAAGAGCAACAATCGTCTGAGAGACCACTGCAAACCGCACAATTTCGATACTTTAAAAATCCTCTTTAACGAGACAATATATTCGTTTAAAATGCAGCGTTCCAGAATCTTACCAAATATATAGTGGTTAAAGGGCGTAATACGGGCTCCTACTGATGGAGTCCATGAGTAACTTTGAGGAAACGAGATCTTGAATGAGATTATACTTTCCGTTCTATACTGCCTTTGGTGATTATCGCTTCTGGTACAGCTGAACTAATTTGTTACTAGGCGCAAGGCAACCTAATACATACTTGCATATATATATTGGTTCTTCGCAACAAAAGCAGATGTTGCTAACAACTGTAAAAATAAATAAACACCAATAAATATGGACGCGAAACAAACAAACAGGCGTTATGCCAAGCAGCGACATACAAACAACTGTTACCAAATTAATGATCTGTTGTCCTACATCGAGAAAGAAGTTGCAAAAATGCATATATTTAACAAACATCCACACGATAGTCATTTATAATATTACCTCGAAAAAAATTCGTGTTTATATGGAAACCTTGTATATTCAACATGTAATTTAAACGTTTGTTAGCTCACACGAAATAATTCTGGCAAGATCTTATCAAAATTACTCAAAATTGTGAGCTTTTCTTCCTACTCAAAAATTAATGATTTATTATTGAAGAAAATAATTGACATTATTTTAATTAGTAAATATGTGTTCAGCTACAAAGGGAAATAGGTACATATATTGCCGCTTATTGTGAAGGTTCAAATCCGTTAAAAAATAAAATAATTTTTGTTGTGCTGAAAATCAACTGTTGTGCCTAATCGTTTCCAGAAACAGTTCCATAGAAACAATGAAGGACTACAGACCAATTAGAAATAAGCGATAGTAGAAAACAAGTAAAATATGGACGTCTTGTGAGGAAAATAATGCCGTTTGGATAATAAACATAGAAACTCAGCAGAATAGATTTAGTTGCGTTCACGCATAGTTTGGGGTCAAATCTAAAGGTTACAAACACAGAAATAAGGGAGCTGATCATGGATTCAGATAAATGGCCTGGCAACTGTAAATTTCCAACGAATCTACGAAAACTTTCATTATAACTTTAAATGAAATTCTTTAAAACCATCAGTGGGGAAGCGCCGAAAATTATAGAAACTAAAGTGCTACAACATTTTTCCAAGTAGGGTGAAAAATGAAAGATATTTGATCAATAATTTGATAACGAGAGCTCAAATATGTTAAGTTCGCTAAAATGTTAATCCCAATCCAGCATTACTTATTTTATCCTGGAGCTAGTTGTCTGCTCTGAATCATGGAATCTTGCCTGCTTACCTTTGGTAAGTTCTGTGTTCTAAATTGTGTTTACCAACTTCATCAACTTTGTTTCTTTCATTACGTAGTCTCTCGATTTAATTTCATTGGATTCCCTCATCAAACCTGTCAAACAAATTTGATAAAAAATGTCGATATGCGTCGACAAGTTTCCAACTTGTTTTCATGCTCCGTTTCTATTGTACGCCGTGGGGTATCCAATCCATTACCATGCTTATATTTACATTCAATTTTCTTTTAATTTCTCTTTAACTGACTTTTGCGCATAGTTTCATCCACATACGTAATTTACAATATTTAAATGGCATTTGATACAATTCTAAAGTATGTAAAGCCTCAACTTTCTCCTTTTAATTAGGACGTTTAGTGGTTGGGTTAGAGGATTTTTTCATAATGCTTTCTAAATTATGTTTAGATGCTGCTGATTTTCTTTTCTGTTTAGTTTGAAGTCCGGCATTCCCATGACACTAAGGTTATCCTTCATTCTTTCCATTTTATCTGGGGTGGTTTTGCGACGCATATCGATATATGGTCGTAGTAGTTCAAAAAGTTTGATTAGGGAATATATTGCAATTAACTTTAGAAATAGCGTCATGTGTAAAACTGGGAGGTAGAAATCACTAGGCCTGATTTATGACACAAGGCAGGAATTTCCAGCAGAGAATATTTTATGAAGCTTGTTTCAATATAAATTTAATAATGTTAGACATGTTTTATAGCTTTGTGAACGTATTTTATTTAAGATATTTTGATCAACTTCTTGATCAAACGTATTTAATATCCAACCATTTAATTCTTCTTATCGTACTGTATCTCTTAATTAAATTCTCATATAAAGAACATTTTTATTAACATTGAACTTGGTATTAAATATAAGCTGTCCTCGATGTATAACTATAATTTTTCGTTCATCAGGTAATTTTCCGTCATTTGTTTCTCTAAAATTCGTTTACTTTTTAATTCATTACTTTATTAGTTTAATTAATACCAACCTTGGAAAATTTATCCTAGCATGTAAATACAACTGTTTAATCAGCAATAACTCGTCCTGACTAATTAGTAAGGTACCAAATATTGCGGTATGTCCCATAGGGAGAATAAAACAAATAGGTTTACCCTTGCAAAGTAGAAATGACACGTAATCATGAAAGTTTCAATTAACTTAACGTACATGTGTTTACAGAAAAAGTTATCTAAAGAATTTACTGTTAGAAACACACACACACATGATGAGAGTTCATCTAGTGGTTCACTATAAATTCACTTAGATGAATTAACGCGTGCATGCAACTATTACCAACTGAATTCATCGGCTTTATAGTCAAACAAACACACACACTTGATGTATATTTAGCTGCTAAAATGTCTGCAATATGTAATCAACCAATAGTGTATAAGCGCAACCATTTGTAAGAAATTGTACTTGTTTTATTATTTGTTCACAAATTATTGCGATGAGCGGTCCTTTGAAAAACCCCTTCAGAAGTATGTGCCGGAATATCATAAAAAAGAAAACATTTACGAGTATACAAAAGCATTTGTCGTAAATACATTTTACGTAATTGTGAAATATCTTATCACGAACAAAATTCCATTTAAACAGCATCTTATCCCTGCATATTAGTTTACAAATGGAAGCATTAAATGTTATTCGCGGAATCTTTCATTTAGCATACTGTTAAAGTTAAGTGCACGCGAATCGAACATAGACAATGAAATATTATACGGTATTAATGTCCTATCGGGTAATACAGAAAGAATAGATAAATTAATTTAATGAAGAGCTATTTTCTGCTAACGTGGTTAAAATTAAATTATTGCGGTGTTTGAATTTCTTTATGGATCCGAATTCTCCCCAAATATAAAAAGGCAGCTGCAATTATTTGAAATTATCATCTTACGTAAAAATATATCAGTTAAGCTTAAGATATAAGTATAAGCGAAACCATGTGTAAGAAATTGTACTTTTTACATTATTTGTTCACAAATTCTTGCAATGAGCGGTCCTTTGAAAAATCATTCAGAAATATATGCCGGAATATCATAAATATTAGACGAAATATTAGACGGCATAAATGTCCTATCGGGTAATACAGAAAAAGTGATTTATAAATTAATTGTATGAAGAGCTATTTTCTGCTAATTTGTTGAAAATTAAATAATTGCGATTGTTGAATTTTTTCAGGGATCCTAATTATCCAAAAAATAAGGAAGCAGCTGAAATTATTTTTGCTTATCATCTTACGTAGAAATATATCAGTTAAGCATGAGACATGACATTCATTATAAAAAAATTCTTTAAATAATTTTCTGTAGTAATATTCGATATAAACCTAAAATACTTTAAACTACACATACATGAATACATTACGAAAATACACAAATCAATCGAAATTCCAAAAGAACTATTAATTTTTAAAGAACGCATAAAATTTTGTCTAAAACACTTTAGTAAATGTTCCCACAAGAAACAAATATGTTGAATTTCCGCGATTTGCTTTCGCGTGTTGTCGCTTTGCACTATCAGCTTCGCAAAAATTCGATTGATCTCCATTTTCAAGTACGATCTAATCATCTTTCTTCATTTGCATTGGTTAGTATGAACAAATTTGATGTCTACGTAAGAAAGGGAAAATCCACACACACAGCCAAAAAGAAGACAAAATCGAAGTATACTTGGAAATGGGGAGCAATCGGATCTT